>CM077167.1:156696542-156724042 GCA_039583875.1 Platanthera guangdongensis
TTGAATGTTCCTTAGTCAGACATAGAGCGACATAGAAAGAAAAGGATCAAGAAGTAACAAAGTAATAGACACACAGTACAGCAAGCATATATACACAATCAGACAGACACTCTGAAGTTGCAGAGAAGAACAGTCATTCTAAAATCAAAAGTTCTTGACTGCAATCAGCCTTGACCAGGGAACATTTTCAAGAAGAAGAAGAAGAACAATCAAATTCAATCAAGAGTCTTCTTCTCTCTATTCTCAGGACACCTTCAAAGGACAACAAAAATCTATCTGTCAGAAGAAGTTCCTGAAGCATTTCTGGTCCAGGCATTCTAGGTCATTGAAGACCTATCACCCTGAAGCAGTGCTCCAGCTTTCCTGACCAATTCAAGATCTTAGGGGGAGCAAGATCTGCTATAATCAATCCACAAGTCTTATCTCTGACTGTTGACAGAGAAGACACTATCACCTTCTTTCCAATTCCTGTACAGGGTTTTAAATCCCTTCAAAATTAGTCTGGTTGCAAGTCTCCTTCCAAAAGACTTGAGATTTGGTTTTTGAACACCTTATCAAAAGCTCATTGGTGCCCAGGACACCTGATCAACTCATCCTGCAGTGGATTCCTACCTAGGGTGGTAGAAGAGTGGATGTACCCAGATTGATTGGGGAACCACTATAGCTCCTTATGTCATCTGGTTGCTCTTTTCTTTTGTTTTCTAGCTGTGCTCTGTGATTGTTCTGTGTTGATCTGTGTCTAGATAGTTGTTGTGCTTACTTTGTTTTATTTGCTTCCCTATTCACTTAGGAATACAACAAAAGTTGTGAAAAGTTTTTAGTGAGCACCATACTCTATTCACCCCCCCCCCCCTCTAGAGTATATCAGATCTAACCTGCACTTTTAATTGGTATCAAAGCGAGGTTGGTTAAAATACCACACCTTAGTGGTTGCATAGGCTAACACCTGAACCCAAAGATCCCTCTAGTTAGATCTGTTTTAAGTTTGTTATTAGATTTATTTCTTCACAGAACATGGCCCAAAACAAAGATTATGCTAGCATCAGACCTCTGGTGTGCAATATATCTAAGTTTGCACTTTGGAAGGCAAGGATAAGATTGTACATGAATTCTATTGATGAAGATATCTTTAATTCTGTTTTGACAGTGTGTCCAAGACCCCCAGAAAATACAAGTAAAAGTGTTGTTCCACCTCCTTCAGGAACAGATGCAAAAAATCAAAAAATGGAAAGTTGCAGATGCCAAAGCAATGAACATTTTGGCACAAACCAGTCTGATGAAATATTTCAAAAAGTAGCTGAATGCAACTCAGCAAAGGAGATATGGGACAAACTATCTGAAATAGTATCAGGATCTGCAGATGAAAGGAAAGATAGAAGATCTCATCTCATAACTCATTATGAGAACTTCAAAAAAGGAGAAACTGAGTCAGTTGCTGATATGTATAATAGACTCAGTCTTACAGTCAATGAACTGAAAACCTTGGAAAAGGAGATCTCATTGACTGAACTAAATGACAAAATCCTAATGTGCTTCCCCAGCACTTGGGACTCAAGGATCTGGCCAATCAAGGATGCCAAAAGCCTAAATGAGATCACCACTGAGGCTCTTTTGGTCAAGCTCAAGTCTTATGAGCTGCTCATCAAGAACAGAGAAGAAGAGCAGAAGGCTGCTTCACCAGCAATCAGAAAAGAGAAATTAATAGCATTCAAAGCTATTGAAGATCAGCCTGAAGACAAGATCACAGGCAATGAAGAGCTGCTAAGCTTACTGGCCAAAAGGTTTTATAAAATGGCCACGAAGGACTTCAGGAAAAAGTCATTCAGAGGGCATGAAAAGCCAAAGTATGATAAGTCCAATAACAAAGAAATTATTTGTTTTGGATGCAGGAAACCAGGCCACATTGTGTCTGACTGTCCAGAAAGTCAGAATAAGGACAAGAAGGACAGGAAAGAAAGGAGAAGAGACAAAGACTTCAAGAAAAAAGCAATGACAAACCCTTCTCTAGCAAGAACAAACATACCAGGAAGGGGTTTGTAGCTGAAACCTGGAGTGAAACAGAAGAAGAATCTGAAGCTTCATCCAGCTCAAGTGATGATGAAGATGATGCTGAAGAAAAGGAGTTCTGCATGATGACTATCAATGCCTCTCAACACAACACTGATGCAGAACAAGAGTCAGAGTCTGAATTAGAAACTCAATCTGAAGAGGATCAAGTAATAGACTCATTTGATTTTAATTCAGAGGACTTCAAATGTGAATTTAAGGCACTTTGCTTAAATCTATTAAAATCTGAGAAAGGAATTATTTCTCTCAGAAATCAACTGTCTGAACAAAGTACCTTAAAATCAGATAACCTCAAACTCTCTGAGGAGTTGGAATGTTGTAGGGAGCAGATAGCCTCACAGAAAAGTGAACTATCAGAGGCCAAGAAGTTTGAAGAATCCCTCAATGGGAGAAGTATCAAACTAATGGACATCACAAGCACAGTGAACTCAAGATTCAATAGTATACTGGGCTTGGGTGCTTCATCCAGCCAACCTATAGTGTTAACAACCCCATTCAAGTTTATCTCAGATAAAAGTAAGGGAGTTGTAGAGGTGGCTAGGAAGAATTCTGATTTACCTAAGAAAACAAAATTTCAACAGAAAACGTCGAACGGAGATCGCCGATCGCCGAATGGAGCTCAACGACCTCAGGCTGAATCGTCAAACTCAGGTCGACGATCTCTAAACCCTGAACTCTGGCATAATCGATCTTCGAACGAAGCTCGACGATTTTACCCAAGATCGTCGAACTCAGCTCAGAGATCGTCGAACAGAGCTCAGAGTTTTGAAAAATCTTTCAAAGGTAAATCAAACTTCAATCCTAGAGGTCCTACATCTCAGAGGTTTAACCCTTATACTGAATGGATAACACCTCCTAGGAGATATCATCCTGAAGGCTATAAGAGTCAACCTGTGATGTCTTTTATTTCAGAATTTAAAGGTTATCAAACTAGGCCCAAGGTAAACTGGGTAAAAACAAATAAATTGTTTTATGTGCAGGTGAAGACCTATCCAACATCAAACCAGCAATGGTATCTGGATAGTGGGTGCTCAAAGCACATGACAGGAAACAAGGAGAATTTCACAACCTTCAAAGCCAAACTTGGACCCAAAGTAATATTTGGTGATTCAAACTTTGGACTAACAAAAGGATATGGTGCAGTCCAGATTGGCTCAGTCACATTCAAGAATGTAGCTTATGTGGAAGGACTGAAGCACAACTTAATCAGCATCAGTCAACTGTGTGATGAAGACTACCAAGTGACTTTCAACAAATCCTCATGCAAAATCAAATCAGAGGACAACACAACTGTGTTGACAGGTAAAAGGAAAGGTAACATTTATCTTGTGGATTTTATTTCAACTAAGGTAGATATATGCTTGTTCAATTCCATTTGTAGACCTAATGAACTATGACATAAAAGATTAGGACATATAAACCTTAGAACCATTGCTAGGCTATCCAAGGACAACCTTGTTAGAGGCATACCTTCTGGCCCCTACAAGAAGGAAGGACTTTGCAGGGCTTGTCAATTAGGCCAGCAAACCAAAAATAGCTTCAAGTCACTTAATAAGAGTGATTCACCTAGGATTTTGTATCTGTTACACATGGATCTCTTTGGACCCATTACAGTACAAAGCTTAGGAGAGAAATCTTATACTTTAGTAGTTGTAGACGACTTCTCTAGATTCATATGGGTGTTCTTTTTGAGGAAGAAGTCTGATAACTTTAAGTGTTTGACAAAGTTTCTCAAATGCATACAAAGTGAGTTCAATACTCACATTGCCCTAATCAGAAGTGATCATGGGACAGAGTTTGATTCTCTTCTTATGCAAGAGTTCTGTCAGAGTGAAGGGATCAGGCACACTTTCTCAGCTCCTAAAACTCCTCAACAAAATGGGATAGCTGAAAGGAAAAAATTGAACCCTTATTGAATCCGCTACTACATTGTTGTCAGATGCTCACCTTCCTCTATCCTTTTGGGCAGAGGCAGTGAACACCTCCAACTATGTGTTGAATAGAAGTTTGATACATAAGCTGAAGGGCAAGACTCCCTATGAATTACTCAAATGGAAGAAACCTAAAGTAGATTATCTTAAAGTTTTTGGTTGCATTTGTTACATTCACGATAATGACAAGAAATACATAGCAAAATTTCAAGCTAAAGCTGATGAAGGAGTGTTACTGGGATACTTCATGATCAGTAAAGCTTATAGGGTGTATAATAAATCAACTCTTAAAATTGAAGAATCTATTCATGTATCTTTTGATGAGACTAACATGTCATACAAGGAGAAAGAGATTTCTACCATAAGCTCTTTACAGGTTCCACCACTGTGTGAGTCTATGGATGGACTGAACCTTACCCAAGAGGTATCAAACCATCCTACTCCACAGATTGTTGAAGATAGTGAAGAGGAAAGTCAAGAGGAAGTGGCTGAACTTCCCTCAACATCTAGTATCATTCCCCAAGAGGAATTAAACACATAAGCTGTTGCCCAACCAACTCCACCAACTGATCTTGTCACACTTAGAGATCACCCCAGATCTAAAGTGATTGGAGACATTTCAGCAGG
This sequence comes from Platanthera guangdongensis, assembly GCA_039583875.1. NCBI lineage: Eukaryota > Viridiplantae > Streptophyta > Magnoliopsida > Asparagales > Orchidaceae > Platanthera > Platanthera guangdongensis. The sequence goes on from CM077167.1 coordinate 156,701,168, forward strand.
TGTACAGACAAGGTATCAACTCAACCAAGACTTGATGCATGCCTGTTTTCTCTCTCAAATTGAACCTCTCACCATTCATGAGGCAGAGCAAGATCCCCACTGGATCATTGCAATGTAAGAGGAACTAAATCAGTTTGAGAGATGTACAGTTTGGGATTTGGTTCCAAGACCCCATAACTACCCAGTTATTGGAACCAAATGGGTCTACAGGAACAAGTTGGATGCTCAAGGCAACATAGTGAGGAACAAGGCTAGGCTTGTTGCTCAAGGCTACAGACAAGAGAAAGTGCATTTCAATAGACTATGACAAAACCTTTGCCCCTGTTGCAAGGTTAGAGGCCATTAGGATATTCCTTGCTTATGCAGCTCACAAGAGATTCAAGGTCTACCAAATGGATGTCAAAAGTGCATTTCTGAATGGAGTACTTCAAGAAGAGGTTTAATCTCTCCAACTCAATCCTCTTTTGTTTTTAAATTGCATAAAGCTCTCTATGATTTAAAGCAATCTCCAAGAGCTTGGTATGAGACCCTAACAAGCTTTCTTTTAGAGCATAAATTTACAAGAGGAATCATAGATAAAACACTTTTCACTAGACATCATAAGAACCAAATACTGTTAGTACAAATATATGTGGATGACATTATTTTTGGGTCTACTGATCCCAAATTGTGCAAGAGGTTTGCTGACCTCATACATTCTAAATTTGAGATGAGTAGCATGGGTGAGCTTTCCTACTTCCTTGGTCTCCAAGTGAAGCAGCTCCCAGATGGTATCTTCCTCTCCCAAGCTAAATATGCTAAAGAGCTTATCAAAAAGTTTGGGATGGGTGATGCTTCAGGGATTAAAACCCCTATGGCTACAAATACTGTTGTGGATTCTGATGCAGTAGGGAAACCTGTGAATCAAAAAAATTATAGGGCAATTGTTGGATCCCTATTATACCTAACAGCTAGCAGACCTGATATAATGTTTGACACATGCCTTTATGCTAGGTTCCAAGTGAACCCTAAAGAATCTCACCTTATTTTCCTAAAAAGAATTTTGAGATATATAAAGAGTTGCCCTAGTCTAGGACTCTGGTATCCTGCAAAGTCAGAGTTTGAGTTAACTGGATACTTAGATGCTGACTATGCTGGATGTAGAGTGGACAGGAAAAGTACCTCTGGAACTTGCCAGTTCCTTGGTATGAGACTTGTCTCCTGGTTTTGTAAAAAGCAGACATCTGTGTCTACATCAACTGTAGAAGCAGAATACATGGCTGTTGGCAGCTGCTGTTCACAAATGTTATGGATACAAAATCAACTCTTAGACTATGGTGTCAACTTAAATAATTCAACTCTATTTTGTGATAATACTAGTGCTATTGCTATAGCACAGAATCCAGTTCACCATTCAAGGACTAAACATATTGAAATAAGACATCATTTCATTAGAGATAATGTGGACAAAAAGAAAATTAACTTAATCCATATTCCTACCGATTTACATAGAGCAGACATTTTCACCAAGCCATTGGATGAGAAAACCCATCTGTTCTTTATAAATCAACTGGGCATGATTAATGGAGAAGAGTTAACCTAGTTTCTGTCTGCATTCGACGAATTTTCTAGAGTTCGTCGAACAGAGTTCGACGACTTAGGGAAAGTTTGAGAGATTCTCGTCGAACGGAGATCGACGAATTCTCTTTGTGTGGAAACAATTTTCGTCGACCGGAGATCGACGAACTTTGCTTCAGAAGACATTTCGTCGAACAGAGTTCGACGAACTGTTTTCGATTCTTCTGGATGAGATCGATGAATTATCTGTCTATAATTTATTTCGTCGAGCTCAGTTCGAAGAATGTTTCTTTTTCATGGAACGGAGTTTGTCGATTCATATTCTGTAAATCTTATATCTAGGTTTTCTTCGACCTCCGTCTCGCACTTTCAGTTCCTTTGCTCTTGATCGTCGTTTCTCTCTATGTTTTTCCTGCAGGTCATCAATGGCGATTCCAGCAAGCACGTTAGCAGTGATGAAGTTTGATACTGGATTCGATATGGACTTCGATTCTTTTCAACATTTTGACCTCATCTTTCTGTATATCTTGGAATTACTGGAAGAACTTAATCTAAAGGATTTCATGAACAGGAGAATTAAACTGCATGCTACTGAAATAAGAGAATGGGTTTATACATCTACAATTTCTGAAAAAGATGTTTTGACCGGCAACATAGGAAGTACTGCTGTTTCGTTGTCTCCCGCGGTTCTTTCTGGGATATTTGGATTAGTAAACGGAGAAGATAATATGGAAATGGATTCTGAGGAATACAATGATATGTTGAATCTAATGGGTTTTTCAGGTACCAACTCTAACAAGCTGTTGAAGAAGCAACTGTCCGCCGCCTACCAATTTCTGGCAGACATTGTAGGGAAAGTGCTAATGGGAAAGCTGTAACACCTCCCCTGTAATGACCGTATAATATGGGTACGGCCGGGGCCCCCCAACATACGGATGCCACAGCTTTAGTATTATAAGATGATATAACTACCTACACTCAAAACTCTTTGCACTACACAGCGGAAATACAAATAAGACTAGAAGTTATCCACCACTATAAGAGTATCAAAAAGATGGCCTTATGGCCTTACAACATAAGAGAGTTCAAACTCAATTAATATATCAGTCATGAAAGTGCGCAAGCACTCCTAGTCTACCTCGGCATGCAAGCCGGACAACATGAGCATCAAAACATACACTGCCATAATGAGTAGAGCTACTACACAAGTTAACACTTCATGAGGCTTAGGCCTTTCTGGCCGGCGAGCTAGCTCCTACTTGCGATCCTTGCCCTGTAAAATTATTAGTAACGTGGGTCAGCAAAGGCTGACCTCAAACTGTGTAACAAACACATCTCCTCCCGGCTGCCCCTAACGGACCCCAGGGAACCCTCCAACCTGCAAGTCAGCACTTCGTATGCAATATATAAATATAAACAAGAAGTGCATTAAGAACAAGCTTGGATGTCTCAAACATCATACACGTTCTCTACGGGTTGAACACATAATATAAAAAGGGGGCCTACTTATGCAACATGCATGCAACACCCGGGTTTCACCCAAGACACCCTATAGCGTATGCATCTAGCGCATCATCACATCATTTGGGTACTCATCGTTTCCCCATTGGCATTGTTAAAGTTGGAGACCGGGCGGTCTGTCTTAGCGGGTTGGAGACCGCGCGGTCTGGCGGCTTGACTCTTCGGCTTGTTAACCGGGCGGTCTGGCGATCTTCATCGGCGACCTATCTGCTTCTCTTATGGTTAGCCGTGCGGTTAGCCCTTCTGTCTAACCGCGCGGCTTGTGCGGTTTTACCTTGTACAGTCCGCTTAACTTGTATTTTTTAGTCCCACATCTCTTTTTTGTATTCTCTCTTCTCTCCTCCATTCTATATAAGGGAGGGCATACCTTTGTAATAGATATCATTTTTGGATAATAAAATTTCAATTATTCAAAAGTTATTCTGCTTGTTCTCTCTTTTTACTGCTTTCTAACATGGTATCAGAGGACTCGATCTACTCCTCCTGATTCTGTGTCTTGCTGTCTGCCCGGCTTGTTGTGCCGGTTTGCTTTCTATTCGCGCGGCCTATTCTCTTGTCGTTCGCTCCTTCTACTCGCCCGGCCTGTTCTCTAGCCGGTCGCCCTCTTCTGTTCGCGCGGCCTGTCCTCTAGCCGTTCGCCCTCTTCCCCTCTGCTTGTGTCTGCAGCTAGGTCGTGGCCTTTCTGGCCGCTGGATTTAGTCCCTTGAGACCGCTGCCGCCCTTCTTTCTTTGCGCGGATTGTTACCTACCCGCCGCCTCCTATCGCAGCGACCTGTTTTTGTCCCTGCTCCTGTTCGTGCGACTTGTCCTCTAGCCGCTCGACTTCTTCCCCTCTGCTTGCGTCTGCGGTTTGGTCGTGGCTTTTCTGGCCGCTGGTTTCTACCCTCGAGACCGCTGCAGCTTTTCTTCCTATCCGTGCGGGTTGTATCCTAACCGCCCGGCTTTCCTTGTTTCCCGCTTCTATGGCTTTTTCTGATGCCTCTACTGCCACCACCCCTGTTGCCAATCCGGCTCCACCTCTTCCCCCTACTCCTTCCGGGAACCTTGGGACCGTTTCCAAACTTGTTGGCTCCAACTACCCGGATTGGAGCGTCTCTTTCACCTTTCTTCTTCGCTCACAACGCAAACGCCACCACCTCGTTGATGACCCACCTCCTCTCACTTCACCTCTCTTTGATGACTGGGATGCCAGTGACGCGCTTGTGCGTACTTGGCTTGCGAACAGTCTTTCTGATGAGTGCCTTCCCGTCATACGTCATGATGAGACGGTCAAGGCCGCTTGGCTTCATCTTGCCGCTTTGTACTCCAAAGGGGCTCAGACTTCCCGCATCTATACGTTGTATGCGGACCTCTTTGCCCGTCCCACCTTGTCTCCTGCTGCTGCCTACCAACAGGTCCAGGCTCTTGGGGCTGAGATTCTTCAGAATCGTCCTTTTTCTGCGGATTTGGCTCAACAACACAAGCACTTCCAGGAGCTTCTGGTCGTGTGTTATCTGCTCCGGCTTCCCGATACTTATGACATGATCCGCCAGCAAATTCTGGGTGAGGCTGAATCTCCCACTTTAGATGCCACCGCTGCCCGCATCGCTGCTGTTACCTCTCTGCTTCAGCGCCCGCTATTGCCCGCTCCTTCTTCCCCACCGGACCACTATTCTCATCAGGCTCAGCGCAGTGGCTCTGGTAGTCGCGGTCATCAGACCGGCGGCCGTGCTTCTTCCCGCTACATCTGTTCTCATTGTGGCCGCACCGGCCATACTATCGACCGCTGCTGGACAAAGCATCCTCATCTTCGCCCCTCCGGTGACTCTTCCAAGCCCTCTGCCTCTGTTGTGACTTCTTCAGGTAGTGCCCACGTGGTGACTCAAGGTAAATGGCTTATCGACTCTGGTGCCACTAATCACATGACGGGCAACCCTCAGTGCTTCTCCTTGCTCGAACATCATGATCGGTTGCCCCCGGTCCTAATTGCGGATGGTTCTCCCTCCCCGGTTCATGGGACGGGTGTGGTTCATGTTACTCCCTCACTAAGCCTAACGGACACTCTCTATGTGCCCAAGTTTCCATGCAATCTGTTGTCTGTTACCTCTTTATGTAAACAGCTTCAGTGTTCTGTGACCTTTACACCAACTTCTTGCTCTTTTCAGGATCCGAGCTCCCACCGGACGATTGCTACTGGGACTGAGAGCGGCGGCCTCTACTTCCTCGACCATGTTTCCGCCTTATCTGCCTTCTCCTCTTCCTGTACGGATCTTCTGCAGTGGCATCTCCGTCTCGGTCATCCTCCTCCCCGTATACTACATCAGCTTCTGCCGCACCTCCTTCCATCCAGTGCTCCTCTCCAATGCGACGCCTGTCAACTCGGCAAGCATCACCGTTCCTCCTTCCCGCCGAAGCTCGGACGGGGCTCTACTCGTCCTTTTGATCTTGTCCACTCTGATATCTGGGGACCTGCTCCTACCCTCACCATTGGTCGGGGTAGTTCTTATTTTGTAACCTTTATAGATGATTTTTCTCGTTGTACTTGGGTGTATCTCCTCCGAGATCGCTCTGAACTTTTAGATGTATGGATATCCTTTTATCAGTTGATTAAAAATCAGTTCAATCTTTGTATTAAAACTCTTCGTTCTGATAATGCTAAGGAATATCTAAGTCATGCTTTTACTTCTTTTTGTGTGCAACATGGCATTATTCATCAGACTAGCTGTGTTTACACCTCCCAACAAAATGGGGTGGCGGAACGCAAAAACCGTCACCTCCTCGATGTGGCACGCACTTTAATGACCCAGATGCATGTCCCTCGCTCGTATTGGGGCTATGCCGTTCTCCTTGCCTGCTACCTCATCAATCGTCTTCCATCCACCCTTCTCCGCGGGAAAACACCCTTCTCCCTTCTCTATCCGGACAAGGAGCCCTTTCCTCTCCCTCTCCGCATCTTTGGCTGCACTGCCTTTGTCCATACGCCATCTGCCACCCGTGACAAGCTTTCCCCCCGCTCCACCAAATGTGTCTTTCTGGGGTACTCCACCACTCAGAAAGGCTATTGTTGCTTTAACCCTGTTCTTCGTCAGCAGTTCGTCTCTGCTGACGTTACCTTCTTCGAGAATGCCTCCTACTTCTCGGCTCCCTCCTCCTCTCCTTCCCCACCTTCTGACTCTCCTACTATTCCCTTCGTTCCCTTATCTCCTACCGCGATACCCCCTCCCCCTCCCTCTCCGTCTCCTCCTCTTCCCCCCCCTTCTCCACCTCCCTCTCCACCCTCTACGCCGCCGTCGCTCTCTTCTCCCGGGCCAGCTCTCTCTGCCATGGACGCTCCGGATCCCGAGGGGGCTGCCGACCTGGATCTCCCTGTGGCGCTTCGTAAAGGGGTGCGGACATGTACCCTTCACCCCCTGGCTGCTGTTGTTTCCTATGCTCGTCTTACACCTTCTCGCCGGGCCTTTGCGCTGGCTATCTCTGCTACTGCCACGCCTCGTTCCTATCAGGAAGCCCTTGCGATTCCCCATTGGAAGCTGGCCATGGATGAGGAAATGGCGACCCTCACGGAGCGGGGTACATGGACTCTTGTTCCCCCTCCCCTTGGTACTGATGTTGTTGGCTGTCGCTGGGTCTTTGTGGTCAAATTTGGCCCCGACGGCACTGTGGATCGCTATAAGGCTCGCCTGGTTGCTAAGGGCTTTACTCAGACTTATGGGGTTGATTACTTTGACACCTTCTCCCCCGTGGCTCGTCTCAGCACTATCCGGGTCCTTCTCTCTGTGGTCGTCAATCGAGATTGGCTGATCTCTCAGCTGGACGTCAAGAATGCCTTCCTTTATGGTGACCTTCACGAGGCCGTTTACATGGAGCAACCTCCTGGGTATGTTGCTCAGGGGGAGACACGGGTATGCCGGTTGCAGAAGGCAATTTATGGCCTCAAGCAGAGTCCTCGAGCTTGGTTTGACAAGTTCAGCGGCATTGTGGCGGCTGTTGGTTTTGTGTGAAGCTCTGCTGATCACTCTCTCTTTATTCGTAAAACTCCTTCTGGGCTGGTTGTTCTGGCTGTGTATGTCGATGATATTCTTCTCACCGGCGATGACCAGGAAGGGGTAGCCCTGACAAAGCGACATCTTCGCCAACATCTCATCACTAAAGATATGGGCTCTCCAAAGTACTTCCTGGGGATCGAAATCTCTCGGAAGCCCGACTCCTTAGTTCTCTCTCAGCGTAAGTATGCCCTTGATCTTCTAAAAGAGGCAGGATTGACTGGAGCAAAACCTGCCCGATGCCCCATGGCTACTGGGGAGGACAAAACCTGGACAGATGATTCGCCTCCTCTTTCAGATAGTTCGCGGTACAGGCGTCTGGTTGGTAAGCTCATATACCTCACAGTGACCAGACCCGACATTTCCTATGCTGTAGGTAAGGTGAGTCAGTTCATGCAAGCGCCTAGGGAGTGTCATCTACAGTCCGCCTTGCGGATCTTGGAGTATGTCAAAGCAGCGCCTGGGAAAGGCCTACTTTTTCAGAAGAATGGTCATCTGAGGATTGAAGCCTACTCAGATGCAAGTTATGCTGATGACAAAGGGGATCGCAAGTCAACCTCAGGATTTTGCACATTTGTTGGGGGAAATCTGGTGAGCTGGAAGAGCAAGAAGCAGTCTGTTGTCTCCAGGTCCAGTGCAGAAGCTGAGTATCGCAGTATGGCGTCAACCACTTGTGAATTAAAATGGTTGCGGGCTCTCATGCTAGACTTAGGAGAGGTGTACAACCATCCTCTACCTATGTTCTGTGATAACAAGGCCGCCATATACATTTCCAAAAATCCGGTATTCCATGAAAGAACCAAGCACATTGAGGTCGACTGCCATTTCATTCGTGAAGAGATTTTAAAAGAACAGATTTGCACTCCTTTTGTCACGTCTGATAAAGAGCTGGCTGACATCTTCACCAAGCCAGTTTCCGCCTCATTTCTGCATGTTTGCGACAAGCTGGGCATGGTTGATATATATGCTCCAGCTTGAGGGGGAGTGTTAAAGTTGGAGACCGGGCGGTCTGTCTTAGCGGGTTGGAGACCGCGCGGTCTGGCGGCTTGACTCTTCGGCTTGTTAACCGGGCGGTCTGGCGATCTTCATCGGCGACCTATCTGCTTCTCTTATGGTTAGCCGTGCGGTTAGCCCTTCTGTCTAACCGCGCGGCTTGTGCGGTTTTACCTTGTACAGTCCGCTTAACTTGTATTTTTTAGTCCCACATCTCTTTTTGTATTCTCTCTTCTCTCCTCCATTCTATATAAGGGAGGGCATACCTTTGTAATAGATATCATTTTTGGATAATAAAATTTCAATTATTCAAAAGTTATTCTGCTTGTTCTCTCTTTTTACTGCTTTCTAACAGGCATAAAGCCGCAAACAAAAAGGGAGACACAATTCCCCCCAACGACACACAAGCCGGCACATGGAACTCTTGCCTAGGCCCCACCCGCTCAAGGTCTTAGATCCGGGCTTGCCTGCAAGCTCTGACGTCTCTTGTCAGGATTCCAACAAACACAAACTGATCGATTCTAAGAAGCCTTGCCGGACCCCACCCGCTCATGGCCTCATTGCCCGGGCTTGTCCGCATGCTTGGCATTCTCGTCAGTCTCACAGAAGGGGACTAGTCTCGCTGGGACACTCTCCACACATGACGTGTACGTCACGGGATAGCCAGCCGACCACGGAGACACATCCACTCCTTGGCACATCACAAACCAAGACAATTCCACCCTAGTCCCTCATTTGTACTGCAGCATTCCCGCGCACCAAGGAAACCATCTACCACCAATGCGGAGCTAACCTTGTCCACCAAGGAAACCATCTACCGCCATTGAGGAGCTAACCTTGTCCGGTTCCGACTACACGTACTCACTTGAGAAAAAGGGGAAAACATCACCACGTCACAAACGACATCTTGCTGCAATGGAATCTCTACAAATCCTTAAAGTTCGTATGCAACATCACCGAGTCGGACTAACGGTCGCGACTACGGCTTCACCTATCATGCATAATCCACTAACGGTGCGGATCTCTAATGCAAAACATGTCGGGGACGGACTCAATCGACCCGGAGGTTCCTCTTGAACCTTGGCGACCCAAACCCCTCTCATTTGAGTTTTTGGTGCCCAAAACTAGAAAAGAAAAATGATGCTAAGACATGCATCCTAAAACCGAGAGGAGAAGTGTCGTTACCTTCCGACTCCTCTTCCTAGCCATGGCAAAATAGCCGGATGAAAACCTTCGCAAAGCTCTAGCCTCCACGGATCTGGACTCGGCTTGCGATTTGGAGCACTGAATCCTCTCCTACAGCCCAAACCCTCCTTCACCTTCTTCCTTGCTCTCCTTTCTCTCTAGAATTTAGTAAGAGAAAGCTTGGAGAAGAATGAGGGTTTCTAACCCTATTCTCGAACTTAACTCCCCAAGAGCAGTCCCGGACCATCAGATCCCAAAATAAGGGAAAGAATGGCCACGATCCATCTGAAAAATAAAACACCTGGGTCGAACACGGCCTGGCACACGCCCATGTCCAGGGTCGTGTCCCCCATTCACCGTCACAAATCGATGCGCCTGGAACAACACACAGGCATCCGACACGCCCGTGTTCGACCTGACAAGCCCGTGTCCCGACTGACACGACCGTGTGGTCGGCCGTGTGCCTCCATCGACACAGCCCCAAAGACAACCCGAGAAGGACATGGCCTGGGACACGCCCATGTCCCAAGCCGTGTGCGAAGTCTCGACACTCGTCGACAGCCTTTGTGTCGACACCGCGGAAAAACGTCGAGCGAAGTTCGTCGATCATGCGGGACACGCCTTGTGACACGCCCGTATCACAGGCTGTGTGCCCCTGTCTCGACACTCGACACTCGTCGAGAGAAGTCTCGACACTCGACTGACACGGCCTTGGACACGCCCGCGCCCTAGGCCGTGTGCCTTGTCTCGACACATCGTCGAGCGAAAAATGTCGACACCCTGGGCCGGTTGTCGACATGGGCTCGACACGCCCGACACGCCCGTGTCTCAGGCCGTGTGCCCAGTCTCGACACTTTGTCGAGTGAAAAATGTCGACTACGCAGCCAAGTCGTCGACTCCAGCCTGACACGCCCTAGGACATGCCTGTGTCCCAGGCCGTGTGCCCCCTGCCAGAAACCAAAATTGGCCAGAAAATGCTGGTCGATCCCCTCTAAAATTTTGGGGTGTTACAAAAGCACTCAGCGCATGACTACATAACCAGGCATCAATTTATGAACATGTGCGCAGTGGTGAACAAGCGTTCTGTAAATTGGAGTAAGGTTGTCTTTGAGTTGATCAAGAAGAAGAACAACAAGAAGGAAGTCTGCTTTGGCAGAATTTTGGGAGTTTTTCTTCAAGAGAAGGCTGCTGAATGTATGGTCTCCCCGACCATCTTCATAAACGTCAGCAAGTGCCTCACATGCGCTCTGTTTGGCAGGTGGGAGAGGACTATCTCTAAACCCTCTAAGTGTTCTTCCTCTTCCATCCAAACTTCTGAGAGCACAAGGGCTGTAAAGGCCACTCTCCTCCCTGCTGAAGAGGTCCCTCCATCTCAATCATCTCTTCCAGCAACCCTTCCTCCACAGAAGCCTCCTCATGTGCCTACCCCTCCTTCATCTCCACCTCTAGACATCACAAACATTCCATCTCCACCTCCATCTTCCCCTCTGCCAGCAAATCAACCACCCTCTCCTCCAGCTTCACCTCCAGACACTCACATTCCTACACCTCCTCAGTCTCCTCTTCCCCCACACTTATCCACCATTCCATCTTACATCATACCCTCAGACACAATCATGCCAGATGCACCGACTCCATCTATTATTCTGCCCTCTGAAGTTGCAGAGAAGAACAATATCTTACATCATACCCTCAGACACAATCATGCCAGATGCACCGACTCCATCTATTATTCTGCCCTCTGAAGTTGCAGAGAAGAACAATCATTCTAAAATCAAAAGTTCTTTACTGCAATCAGCCTTGACCAGGGAACATTTTCAAGAAGAAGAAGAAGAACAATCAAATTCAATCAAGAGTCTTCTTCTCTCTATTCTCAGGACACCTTCAAAGGACAACAAAGTTCTATCTGTCAGAAAAAGTTCCTCAAGCATTTCTGGTCCAGACATTCTAGGTCATTGAAGACCTATCACCCTGAAACAGTGCTCCAGCTTTCCTGACCAATTCAAGATCTTAGGGGGAGCAAGATCTGCTACAATCAATCCACAAGTCTTCTCTCTGACTGTTGACAGAGAAGACACTATCACCTTCTTTCCAATTCCTGTACAGGGTTTTAAATCCCTTCAAAATTAGTCTGGTTGCAAGTCTCCTTTCAAAAGACTTGAGATTTGGTTTTTGAGCACCTTATCAAAAGCTCATTGGTGCCCAGGACACCTGATCAACTCATCCTGCAGTGAATTCCTACCTAGGGTGGTAGAAGAGTGGATGTACCCAGATTGATTGGGGAACCACTATAGCTCCTTGTGTCATCTGGTTGCTCTTTTCTTTTGTTTTGTTTTCTCGCTGTGCTCTGTGATTGTTCTGTGTTGATCTGTGTCTAGATAGTTGTTGTGCTTACTTTATTTTATTTGCTTCCCTGTTCACTTAGGAATACAACAAAAGTTGTGAAAAGTTTTTAGTGAGCACCATACTCTATTCACCCCCCCCCCCCCCTCTAGAGTATATCAGATCTAACCTGCACTTTCACAAGCCGTCTAGCCTAAATCTAACGTTATTTAAAGCCACATCAGACGGCTCCTGCGCTACTCGTGCTCCTTCCTCTGGGAGCGGGAAGTGCAGGAAAAAATTATTCCTTGAGCTCAGACATGTCCACAGAACTGCTATGAATTTTGGCACAATTAGCTGCTAGTAAATTACAAAGATGGTCACGGATGACACATCCAATACCGGCACAATTGTTTGCTAGAATAGAGCCATCAAACTTTATTTTAATCCATCAGATCGGCGTGGATGTCCAAGATGCGTGTTGGTTAATATGAGTCGTCCAGTTACCGATTTCTTGAATGGCATTTGTTGCGGTCTAATTTGGCGCTCCTAAACCGGTATGGACGTGACCGTCTTAGTCTGAGAGTGGTCGAACGCGCAATCAGTCACAGAGTAAGATGTAAGTGCACAAGACGATTTTTACGTGGAAAAACCCCTCAACCGGGTAAAAAACATGTGACCGGATCTATGTCGGTCAAACTCCACTATCAGCTCAGGTTACAATTTGTTTCTAAAATCGAGGGCAACATGTCGCTCCTCATTACACTTGGGAGACAAGAAAGAATCTTAGGCGCTCGGTGGGAAACAGGTTACTCTGCGAGAGGTTTAGCTTTCACAATCTTGGTGCGTGGACGGGCGCGACACAAGCGGAGTGAGGTTGGAGCGGGCTTTCTAGAGGCTGAGCACGAATGAGGCTTTCATCCTACAACGGGCAGAGCGTCTTCTTCGTTGTGATGCTGCGGCCTTGCCGAGTTTCTGGTGGAGCGGCGATAACACGTGGGAGGATTATTGTGGAGGGACGTTGACTCGTTGAAGAATTCCGGTGGAGGAACGGTGACTCGTAGGAGAATTCTGGTGGGGGAATGGTGGCTCGTAGGAGAATTCCGACGGAGCTTTGACCCGAGGAAGAAGAAAGCACAGAGGAGAATATGTGACAAATGAGGAGGCCTGAGGGCCTTTTTATAATCTCCAGGAGGTTGTTACGCGGCTATCCGCACAACATAACCACAAATATCATAATTTCAAGTATGATTTTGGGGAATATTATTTGTGTAATGTTATTTCCCAATTATTTATTTAATTAACCCGCCACCCACTAGTCATGGTGATTAGTGAGTGGTTATTCCCAAAATTGACGGTGGCAAAAGGTGGAGAAATTGAATGTCGGGGAAAGGCCGACTAGGACGGACAACCGCCGATGAAGGTGGACCGCGACCGCGGGGAGGGGTGGCCGACAAATGGCCGCCCCATGCGGGCGGCGCCCCGCGGCCGGGCGGCGTCCGTGGAGTGGCCACGCCTAGCGGGCGGCGCTCCTCGGCCGGGAGGCGGTCGTGGAGCGGCCGCCCCTAGTGGAAGGCGTTCCGCGGCCAGGAGGCGGTTGTGGACCGGCCTCCCCTAGCGGGCGGTGTTCCGTGGGCGGGAGGCGGTCGTGGAGCGGCCAGGCAGGCACGGGTGCCTCAGCGGCGGCGGAGGCGGTGGCGACGACTCTGGTGCGGCGGCGGCTGGGATAGTGCGGGTAATGGGATGAGCGTGCGGGGGATCGTGTGCGGTGTTCGCGCGCCCGACGATCAAAATCATGATCCCACTAATTTGGTGGGGATCATAGGGAGTGGACGAAGCGCACCCCGGATTGCTATAAATTATGACGTCCCATCAACATTAATCACAATAGTGGCGGATTGCAAAATGACTCACCATGTGACATGTTTCTTGCTTTCCATAAATTGTAAATGATGGCTGTAAGAAATATAAACCTTTTCACCGCTCTTGTTGGCAGCTTCACAATTGAGGAATTCCAAAATATTGTGGCTGGTGGCAATAAGGGAGATGCTCATTTTTGCACTTTCCGTCCAGACTTTTGCCTTGAATTTGCAGTCAATGTTTCAGACTGTTTGGTGAGATTTTTTTCATTGGTCAAATAGTTACGATCGCATCAATCAGATCTTAATTAAGGTATGATTCATATGCTCGTAACTGCTTGAATGGTGAAAATAACTCCCACCATACAGAGCCCATTGGCAGAACGAATCATACGGCAATCGATGTTTTTCCCGGGTAGGTTCATTATTGATAGCATCTACTAAACTGCAAATAATATTAATATAATAGTTGTGTTTGCTTAAAGTCAATACCACCAATGACAACATTTATAATTTTCTAATCTAAAAAAATGTCATTATATTGTTTTGTGAAAATAAATTAAATATTTAAGGACTGATATTCAAATATATGTCCGGTGGATGGAAATCATAAATGACAATGAAATGGGGATTTAAGGCTTCATTTGTTTTATCGGTGGTGGGTTGATCCGGTGGATGGAAATAGAGAGTTCGAACCGGATGGGGGAATTGGCTGCTCCAAATGAAATTTTTTGGGCGTTTCTCAAGGCGGGCGGGCGGGCGAATTAAAACGGAGCAAACGCCGCCGGAGGTTCATTTGTTTACCCTCCTTCCGACGGCGATTGCCCAAAACAGAGTTGTGAAACGCACAAACAAATAGAGCATAAATTATAATTTAGATTACAATATGTTAATTCACAATTATGTCTTGGAAGTTCAATATTTTGTTAATTTATAAAAAGAGAAAAATTTAAATAACCAGTGTGTCAAAAATAATTATTTCAACTATTATGGTGAATAATAAAAAAATCTTATCAAATTAACCATGAAATCAAATTAACTATTATTGATAATTGATTAATGTTTATGAAAAAGACATGACAAATGACTAAGAGGAGCTATGCATACGTGGGAGTTCTAAGCTCTTTTTGGCATGGCTATGACAATCATATATGTGATATAAATGTGATGTTACTAACAATCGTTCGTGAACGCCCAACCACACTTCAGGAATTTCATCAACTATTGGGCATAACCGTTGTCATGTCAAACATAGATCCTGTGACGTTAACGTTTTTGTCCCAACTCAGCAGAGCAAAAAAAACTGCGTCAAACGAAGACCTAGTAGGTTTATCTTATGAGTGTAAACGAGTCGAGCTTGCCGAAATTCCCGAGCTCGAGCTCGAGCTAAATATTTCGAGCTCAAGGAGCTCATTTTGCATGACTCAAGCTCGAGATCAATATACTGATCTCGAGTCGAGCTCAAGTCGAGCTACAGCTGCTCACGAGCTTTTCAGCTCATTCATTATTTTTTATTTATATTTATTTATTTAAAAAAAAGTCAAAAAAAAGCTTGTATGCTCATGAACAAGAGCAGACAAGCTCGAGCTCGAGCTCAACTGGCTCGAGCTCAATTAACTCAACTTGCACCCCTAATTTATCTTATCAAAACCTCACTACATAATCAAAAAGAGATTAATAAATGAATGATTGCCGGATGACTCATTAAAAAAATACAAATAATAATAAGAATATCATGAAATATTTCTAGAAGATGAAATACCTTTGAAAAATATTGTAAATAAAATAATTTTCTTCAATTGATCAACTATTACAAAAATTATGTCACAATAATATAATATAATATTTTTATATTTGTCAATTAATTTATTTCAATAAATTTATACTACTACGCTCATACCCAAAAAAGTTCCCGAGTCCTTCACTGCTTGTTAGGATATGTATTGGCGTTCTGAAATCAAGAACTGTGATGATCCATGATATTGAGTTAACATTAGTTTCAACAAAATAAATGAACTAACTATTAGTTACAACAGATGGAATTTAAGAAAAATATAAAAAATACAATAAGATTTTAAATTCTAAACTGTATATCTTTGTGACACACATGAACCACATACATGAGAAGAGGATTGTGGAACAAACAATTGCAGTACAAGCATAAAAAACTTGCGCAGTATTGTTCCTCGAGATTTTATCAAATTCTTGCAATCCGGGGTATCTTAAAAATTCAGCATAGCTGGGAATTTAACAAGTTAGATGTAATACCCCTGCCCAACTACCCGAAGGCAATCCCAGATACATCAACAACAACAACAACATAACTCATATAATCCCCATTCATTGGAGGTATGGGTGGGGGAAGATTGGAAACATACCCAAAAATCCATTTTGATTTATGAGCACATAATCATGCTTTCTTTATTCAGCATCCAAAGCATTGGCCTTGCACTGGTCAGCCGCAAATATGACATAACAAAAAAAATATACTATGGTGGCACAAGAGTACAACTAGTGCATATGACATGCTGTTAACATATCTAAGCAACTAAAGCAAATGAGTACAACATACCTGAAAGGATACACAGAGTCATCTTCTAATATAAAAGTTCAATGCACATACACGTTTCCTAATATACATCATTTACAAAATGCTTTCACGTCTACGGCTTCGTTTGAGGGGACTTATTTAGTTATTTTCACCGGTCAAGCGGTTACGACCGCATGAACCGGATCTTAATTAACATCCGGTTCATGTTCAAGAAAAACTATAGAATGATTACATCTTAGAAAGCTTCTACAATTAGCATGTAAATTGTTTTTAGACAACTTTTACATGTAAGCATGTGAATACTATATTGTTCCTTCAATAAACACCTACTTTCTGTTTTTTTTTTGTTCTATTTGGTTTTATTGTCTTGAAATTAGTTTACTGATTTCTTTTTTTACTTCATGTTTCTAAGCACAAAGTTTTATTGCATCACGATTGTGTTATGGGTCTTAGAATGTTGCAAGGGTAGAGGGTGGAGGTGGAGGTGACGGTGTAGGGAAACTACGGAGCCTTGATCGCGGATGCCTAAGCGGGGCGTGCTCGACAGAGAGAGAGAGCTTCCAAGATCTCTTTTAGGGTTAGGAAAAATAGACTTTCTTCTTTCATACCAATAGAAGACTCAATGGTCCTTTAAATAGGACTTACAATTGACACGAAAAGAAAAGAACGTCAAAGAAAATAACGACAGAATTGGACAGTGACTAAAAAGGACATCTCATAATGACACGACAAAAATAACAGCGCAATATAAGGACGCAACTAAATGACAGAATAAAAACATATTAAGAAATAATTAATATTAAATAACGCCAAAACAGGACTCATATCATCTCTCACGCCTTGCAAAACAAGCTTCTTCTCAAGCTCGAGGGAGATCAATGGTGTCCGCTATAACGCCCCTGAATTTTCAATTATTATTTTGATCTCTTTAGTGCCGTAATAATGACATAGGGCGTTATTTTGACGCATAGTTAACGGTGCGCCGACGTTATTGCGTGATTTTTCTTGTTGGGGCGAGTCGGCCAGTTTTTAGACTCATCGGAATTAGAGTTTTTGACTTGAGAAAATTTAAGTGATTAATTTTAAGCGTGCTAGTGAAGTTTCGTTGCGATCCGGGCTTAATTGGAGTCTCGGTGAAATTTATTAGGATTATTGTTGTTTCAACTTCAGAAATTTTAACCCGAATTTGGTTTGTCGGATTCTAATTTCGACTTCGTCGTTGGATTTGTAGCACCGACATTTAACTTTGATGCGAATTTCATCGAAAACTGAGGTGATTTGGCTGCTCTCGTCGTTTGAGTTTTTCTAGTTATGATATTAATAACATAATATTATACATATTATTATATATATACTTATAAAAGAAAAGAGAGAAACCATAATATACATCTTCCCCGACTTCGGTCCTGAGTGCGGAAAGAAGAGTCGGCGTCCCCTTCTCCGTGAAACTTCCGGCCGCCGTATCGGGAGCCCCGGTAGGCGAAATCCTTGGCGGAGCTTAGTGCGGAAAGCCCTCGCCGAGCTCTTCGAGAGTACGGTAA
Source organism: Platanthera guangdongensis (assembly GCA_039583875.1). Taxonomy (NCBI): domain Eukaryota; kingdom Viridiplantae; phylum Streptophyta; class Magnoliopsida; order Asparagales; family Orchidaceae; genus Platanthera; species Platanthera guangdongensis. The sequence continues at coordinate 156,718,719 of CM077167.1, forward strand.
GTATTTTGGATTTCGTAAATTTTTGTAGTTAGGATTCTTAGCCTAACCGTCATTTTTGTCCGAAAAGTTTCAGAGATCGTAGGCGAGGAGTTCTTGCGGCCGATCCTTAAAGCGGAGCGCTTGAGAGGCCGTTTTTCGGAAGATTTTGAGGCAAGTGGTGATTTCTCCCCTCTTGCTTGTTCTTTTGCTCTCGTCGTCTCTTTCCTTCTTTCATAGAATGTACGAATTGGGTAGGGTTCGTGTTCGTCGAGTCGGAGTAGTGTAGGAATCGGTCCAAGTCAATTCATCGAGTGATTCGTTGAGTGTTCATGAGAGGCCGAGTTAGTTCGTCGAATGAGTCCGTCGAGTGTTCTCGTGAAGTTAGTAAAAGTCGTCGAGAGGACCTGGAAATTCGTTGAGTGTTTTCGACGAATTCGTTGAGTATCATTGAGTATTAGTTGAATTCACAAAGTCCAATTCGTCGAGTATCCGTGGAACCAAGACCAATTCGTCGAGTATCCGTGGAATCAAGTCCAATTCGTCGAGTGTCTTTGCATCCGTCAAGTGAATTCGTCGAGTGTCTTTGCATCCGTCAAGTCAATTCGTCGAGTCGGACCTTATTCGTCAAGTTAAATTCGTTGAGTAACATTGAGTTTAGTTGAGTTCGTTGAGTAGATTCGTCGAGTCCGACCTTATTCATAAAGTGTAATTCGTGGAGTTTCAATTTGAAGTCGAGTGTAATTCGTCGAGTTTCAATTTGAAGTCGAGTGTAATTCGTCGAGTATTCTGAACGAATCTGCGTGGACTTATAACTTTTCGACGGGTGAACCCCAAATTCGTCGAGTATTCACGACAAATCTGCGTGAACTTAGTAAATTCGTCGAGTATACCTTAGAGAAATTTTTGGTTTTTCTTCCTTTTGCGTCGTTGAGGAAATCTGATGCTGAGTTTTGGGTTTTTCTTTCGTTATCAATACTTTTGAAAGTGGATAAAAGACCATCACCTCAGTGCCGGCTTGTGAATCATTACACCTGGTGAGTTTTTGTGCACTGTTGGTTTGTGTTGGATAGATGGCCACCGGCATAGTGCCTTTTTGATTTGTTTGGTCTGATGGTTTGTGTTGGACAAGTGACAAACCGCCTCAGTACCGTGTTTCTTTCACCAGTACTAATGATTCACGTTTTTTAACGGATTAGTCTTTTTGTACATATATACATATGTTTGTAAGCTTACTCTTGTAGATGTTAATGAAACATAGCTCTATATCGCACTTGGTGCAACTTTACATATTTAACTCCTTTGAACTCTTCATTGCTTACTGTGTTTTAATTTGGGTGTTGTGATTTGACAGCTAATCTGTTAGGGTTGGTAAGCCTCTTAATGAGTCTAACTATTTGATTTTGATATTTGTTGTCGCTTGTATTTATTTTTGCTGAGACATTCTTTTCTTTTGAATGCATCGGGCCCGGAGCAGTAGCGTTCTGAGCAGCTAGAGTCGGTAGTCTCAGGCGTTCTGTAGTAGTAGCAGTGGTGCTTCCCTCACCTCCGTGAGATAGTTTTGTTGTTCTTATTTTAGTTCAGACATGCACTTTGTTTTGTGAGTTCGTGTCAGGTTGTTGACGCACACAGTAAATTATTGTAGATGTTAGACTATTTGCTAGTTGTTATGCTATTTTCTTATTGTTTGTCGTACCTACTTGCTCTCTGAGATGGATTTATGCTAGGTTGCATTTTAGTTACTTTCAAAATATAAAATGATCAAAATATTATTATCTCATACTCATATCATCTCTTTAAATCAAATGTCACTATACTTTAACGAACGTAAAAGCTCTTTTAATACTAATATTAAATCTAGATGTGTGTATATCATGAATTGTCCTATTGGATCTTCATACTCATATAGCATAATCAATGAAATAAACTAAATATTTTCGGCTGCGTATATGTATATTTTCACCCGTAAACTAGTTGATCCACTGAGCCGAGAGACACGACCATTAAAACATAAACTCAAACTATATTTTCATCATAACAAACTTGAGAATTTCATGAAAAGTCTTAGAAGTAGGTTCTTGACTGAGCGTCTGCATTTGTCCGCTGCACGACGTGTCATCACAACGCGTATTTTCTCTTACTCTGGTATATTATTTAATGCTGATATAATGCGGGTTGTGACATCCGCGTCAGCCGACACCCACCTCATCAGAGTACTCGACGTGCAGATAGAAAATCCGTTTGCACATGTGGTGACGAGTATACTGCTCGTCGCAGTTGAAACATAAGCCCTTGGCACGCCATTCTAACAACTCATCTCGAAATAGTGTACGGACTGGTGGGGCTTGTCGGATCTTGGTGCGACACGGCTGAATGTCCGTGCTGGGGGAAAATAGACCTCATGTGCCAGTTGGAGGCGACGGTCACATAATCTGGCCAGACTCATAGCAGCTACTGAGTCTAGAGGAGCCTCAAATTCGATATTAAGTCGCAAGCGTTCGCGAAATCCGGCGGTGAAGATGACGACCTGCATCTCTAGGGGCAGTGTGACATGTGCCAGAAGTAATTGAAAACTGGTCCAAATATCGCCCACAGAGCTCGTCCAACGAGTGTTGTGAGGGCACCGAGGGGGTTGCTGCGGATTGGAGGGCCGAAACGCAGGTTGCAAAATCTCTTAAAATCGTCCCACGTTAGACCTGGTTGATCTATGAGGAGACGAGTGGTCCAAATCAAGGCCGAGTCGAGAAGGTGGAAGGATGCAAGAGGAAGTCATTCAGTTGTCGGAGTTTGTTGATGACCAAAGAATTGTTCGCACCTGGTGAACTAGAACAAGGGATCTATTTTCTTCTTGTAGGTACGGAATTCTAACCGAGTATAGCGCGGCGGAATAGCGACTTCAGGGCGTAAGAGGAAATGCGGTGGCGGCTCATGGTGGAGAAGCGGCGATAGCGTAACTTGACTGTCGTTGACGTGCTTCGTGGGTGGAGTGGTAACCACGGGAGGTGTTGTTGTGAGTCCATTAAGCTTAGTGGTGAGGGTTGCCACATCATCCTGATGACGTGTATCAGCGCCCCAAAAGCGGGTTTCAACCTCCTGAAGGCGTGCATCAATGGAGGATATAACTGTGTATCTGGTTCATAGCATCCAAGAAGTCGGCCAAGTCTCTCATATTGTGGATGGAGGTCGCCCAGGATAAGAAGCGGGCGACGGAGCGGTTAGATTGCTCGTAGGCAGATTTTTAGGAGTTACCGAGAGTCGCGTCGTCGCGGTAATGTCGTTGTTTTCCTTGTGCAAGAGACGTGGCGTTGAGCGGGAATGTCATGCTCCTGCGGAACAGGCGTCGAGCGCGAATATTGCGCGAATGCTGGGCGGAAACACTGTCACTGAATGCCGCGTACAAAGGCCGGCCTGCTTCGTTGTGGGTGGGTTGACGTCAACGTGGGGGAACACAACTACTTTGGGTGACGAAGCAGTGGTTGTTTGTCGTCGAAGGCGAAGAGCGAAGGAGGAGCCCGGGAGCGGCCGAGGCTTGCGAATGGGTCGACACTGGAACTAGTCCCTGCAAGCGATAAACAAGACGCTGGGCTTGTCCAAGATTGCTTTTGAGCTTGATGCAGATATGACAGGGCTCGCCAGCAGTATTGAAATGTCAGAGGTTTCAGAGCAGGAGAAGGGGCTCGAAGTCGACCGTGGCTGCTGAGATGTTGTGTCTTCTTTGACGGGGAAACGTCGAGTGCGTGCGTGAATGGAGGAAGGAGTCTCTGATACCAATTTGTTATGAGTCTTAGAATGTTGTCGGGATGGAGGCCGGAGGTGAAGGTGATGGCGACGGAGATATCACAGAGCCTAAACCACAGCTGCCTAAAAGGGGCGTGCTCAAGAGATAGAGAGAGAGAGAGATAGAGAGAGAGAGCCTCCAAGATCTCTTATAGGATTAGGGAATGTTGAAACTTATGGAGATCGGGCGGTCTGGCGAACTAGTCTCGGCAGTTTGCTGGTTTAGCGTTCTGACGGTTTGGCTTAGCAGACAGAGGTTGTGTTCCTTCTGGCGGCTTGTCTTGGCGGACTGGCGGTTTAGCAAGTCCTTCTGTCGGTTAGTCTGCTGTACTGTTCAGGAGGTTTTGCCTACTCGAGTTGCAGTCCGGAGAGCAACCCGCAGTTGCGGTCTGGTGGCAACCCGCAGCAGCGGTCTGGTGGCAACCCGCAGCCGCGGTCTGGTGGCAACCCGCAGCCGCGGTCTGGTGGCAACCCGCAGCCGCGGTCCGGTGGCAACCCGCAGCCGCGGTCCGGTGTCAACCCGCAGCCGCGGTCCGGTGGCAACCCGCAGCTGCGGCCTGGCGGCTATCCTCCCTTGCGGTTCGATGGCATCCAAGGACTGACCGCATAGTTAGTCTTTGTTGTATAGCCTTGCAGTTTGACGTAGACAAACCGCATAGTCTGCGCAAATTGTAATTAGTCTCACATCGCTTGTCGTAATCTCCCCGCTCCCCCATCTTCTATAAATAAGGGGACATATCTTTGTATTATTTATCTTTTTAGAGCAATAAAATTGGTCTTTAATTTAGCTTTTTTTACATGGTATCAGAGCTAACCAATCCTTTCCTCCAGATTGATCTTTCAGGCAGTCCGAGCGGGCTCTTATTTTCTAACCGCCCACACTTCTCTCTTCGCTCAGCGGTTTTCCCTCTTAAACCGCGGTCTTCTTCTTTTTTTGCAGTTTGTTGCCTCTTAACCGCGATCTTTTCTCCTTTGCTCCGGTTTGCTATTCGGTCTCTTGATTCGAGCTCACATTCTTTTTTCTTCGAATCGCTTGCGGTCTCCCTCCCGCCCGCGCTTTACTAGTTGTTGTTCTTGTGACTTGTTCTTTGTTCGTGCAGCATCTGTTGTGTTCACGCGATCTCTCTTTATTTCCGCGACTACCTTTGTTCGTGTGCTCCTTTCTATGATAGTTCTTTTCCGGCTTCTCTCTCTAACCGTACGGTTAGGTTTTTTTTCTACCGACTTTCTTTCCCTTGCCGCAGGCACCTTCTCTCTTTGTTGTACGCGCTTCCTGCGCCCTGATCCCTTATTGGCTCTTTTTGCGATCTTCTCTCTAATCAGACGGTTAGAGGTTTTCTGTCCGTTTTTCTCTCTTTCTATGGAGGGTTCTTTTTCTCTCACCAAGAGGTCGACTTTTCTTGTCTCCTCTTCAGGGAGTGCTCATTTGGACATGGAGGATAAGTGACTTATTGACTCTGGAGCCACTTGTCACATGACCAACAGTTCACGTTTGTTCTCCTGGTTGAACAAGCATAATCGGGTATTTCCAATCATTGTTGCGGATGGTACATCGTCTCCTGTGTGTGGCA
>CM077167.1:156731542-156848767 GCA_039583875.1 Platanthera guangdongensis
GTCACGTGTGTGTGTGTGTGTGTGTGTGTGTGCCTGTCACGTGTGTGTGTATGTGTGTGTGTGTGCCTGTCACGTGTGTGTGTGTGTGTGTGTGTGTGTGTGTGTGTGCCTGTCACGTGTGTGTGTGTGTGTGTGCGTGCCTGTCACGTGTGTGTGTGTGTGTGTGCCTGTCACGTGTGTGTGTGCCTCTCACGTGTGTGTGTGCCTGTCACGTGTGTGTGTGCCTGTCACGTGTGTGTGTGCCTGTCACGTTTGTGTGTGTGTGTGTGTGTGCTTGTCACGTGTGTGTGTGCCTGTCACGTGTGTGTGTGCCTGTCATGTGTGTGTGCCTGTCACGTGTATGTGTGTGTGTGTGTGTGTGTTTAAAACGAGATTTGAAACCAATATTAAACGGAATTTTTTTTTCATACTCGTTGCGTATGTCATGTTTTAAATCTAGTTGTGCAGGATAGTTTAACATATATGGAACTTTTTATTAATAAAATTCGTATTATGTTAAAATACATTTACAGTTCTAAAAAATGAAAACAAGATTTTAAAAAATTTGTAACTGCACAAGGTCATAAATTTTAAAAACATGACATACGCAACGAGTATGAAAAAAATTCCGTTTAATATTGGTTTCAAATCTCGTTTTAAATACTCGATTTTAAATACTCGATTGTTTTAAATCTAGTGTGTGTGTGTGTGTGTGTGTGTGTGTGTGTGTGTGTGTGTGTGTGCCTGTGTGTGTGTGTGCGCCTGTGTGTGTGTGTGTGTGTGTGTGTGTGTGTGTGTGTGCGCGCCTGTCTGTGTGTGTGTGCGCCTGTCTGTGTGTGTGCGCGCCTGTCTGTGTGTGTGTGCGCCTGTCTGTGTGTGTGTGCGCCTGTCTGTGTGTGTGTGCGCCTGTCTGTGTGTGTGTGTGCGCCTGTCTGTGTGTGTGTGCGCCTGTCTGTGTGTGTGTGCGCCTGTCTGTGTGTGTGTGCGCCTGTCACGTGTGTGTGCGCCTGTCACGTGTGTGTGCGCCTGTCACGTGTGTGTGCGCCTGTCACGTGTGTGTGCGCCTGTCACGTGTGTGTGCGCCTGTCACGTGTGTGTGCGCCTGTCACGTGTGTGTGCGCCCGTCACGTGTGTGTGCGCCCGTCACGTGTGTGTGCGCCCGTCACGTGTGTGTGTGCGCCCGTCACGTGTGTGTGTGTGCGCCCGTCACGTGTGTGTGTGCGCGCCTGTCACGTGTGTGTGTGCGCGCCCGTCACGTGTGTGTGTGCGCGCCCGTCACGTGTGTGTGTGCGCGCCCGTCACGTGTGTGTGTGCGCGCCTGTCACGTGTGTGTGTGCGCCTGTCACGTGTGTGTGTGGGCGCCGTCACGTGTGTGTGTGGGCGCCCGTCACGTGTGTGTGTGCGCGCCCGTCACGTGTGTGTGTGCGCGCCGTCACGTGTGTGTGTGGGCGCCTGTCACGTGTGTGTGTGGGCGCCTGTCACGTGTGTGTGTGGGCGCCTGTCACGTGTGTGTGTGGGCGCCTGTCACGTGTGTGTGTGGGCGCCTGTCACGTGTGTGTGTGGGCGCCTGTCACGTGTGTGTGTGGGCGCCTGTCACGTGTGTGTGTGGGCGCCTGTCACGTGTGTGTGGGCGCCTGTCACGTGTGTGTGTGGGGCGCCTGTCACGTGTGTGTGGGGGCGCCTGTCACGTGTGTGTGGGGGCGCCTGTCACGTGTGTGTGGGGGCGCCTGTCACGTGTGTGTGGGGGCGCCTGTCACGTGTGTGTGGGGGCGCCTGTCACGTGTGTGTGGGGGCGCCTGTCACGTGTGTGTGGGGGCGCCTGTCACGTGTGTGTGGGGGCGCCTGTCACGTGTGTGTGGGGGCGCCTGTCACGTGTGTGTGGGCGTGCCTGTCACGTGTGTGTGGGCGTGCCTGTCACGTGTGTGTGGGCGTGCCTGTCACGTGTGTGTGGGCGTGCCTGTCACGTGTGTGTGGGCGTGCCTGTCACGTGTGTGTGTGCGTGCCTGTCACGTGTGTGTGTGCGTGCCTGTCACGTGTGTGTGTGCGTGCCTGTCACGTGTGTGTGTGCGTGCCTGTCACGTGTGTGTGCGCGTGCCTGTCACGTGTGTGTGCGCGTGCCTGTCACGTGTGTGTGCGCGTGCCTGTCACGTGTGTGTGCGCGTGCCTGTCACGTGTGTGTGCGCGTGCCTGTCACGTGTGTGTGCGCGTGCCTGTCACGTGTGTGTGTGCGTGCCTGTCACGTGTGTGTGTGCGTGCCTGTCACGTGTGTGTGTGCGTGCCTGTCACGTGTGTGTGTGCGTGCCTGTCACGTGTGTGTGTGTGTGTGCGTGCCTGTCACGTGTGTGTGTGCGTGCCTGTCACGTGTGTGTGTGCGAAGCAATACTTAGGTCAGGACTCCTGAGGATGCTCATGGTCCTGCACCAATGAGGAGCCTGCAAAGGAGGTGGGGCCCACGCATTTGTGGCTTGTGTCATACACTTTTGCGCGGGGCTCTCATCATTTCAGGCCCCTCATTGGTTGTCCTGACCATGCTCATGGTCAGGAGTCCTGACCTAAAAATTTTTCGTGTGCGCCTGTCGCGTGTGTGTGCCTGTCATGTGTGTGTGTCTGTCGCGCGTGTGTGTCTGTCACGTGTGGGTGTGTGTGCCTGTCACGTGTGTGTGTGTGTGTCTGTCACGTGTGTGTGTGTGCCTGTCACGTGTGCGTGCGTGCCTGCCTGCGTGTCTGCCTGCGTGCGTGTGCCTGCGAGCGTGTGTGTCTGCCTGCGTGCGTCAAGATTACAGTAGAGCAAGCCTCCATCAAAATCAACCGAATGGAAGAACTGCATGCATTGAAGGGTCTCACAAAATTAAGCTCTCTTAAAACATCTTACCAGAATGAAGGGTCTCACAGAATCCAGATGCTCAAATAACTGGACAGGAACAGGAATGCTGTGAGGAGACCGCGTATACTTTTCAACCTTCGCAGCTAGCTAGCCTTATTCGATGATTTGTTCACGACGTTTGATTAACGGAGCGAAGAACCTTCCCTCGACCCCGAGGAAAGCATTGCATTTGACTTGGTGAACCAAGTGGTGTAGAGGAATTGCTTATGGGGGCCGTCGTGGTTGCAGATCAACCGCAATTTTTGCCTTTCCCTCATCCATCGCAGGACAAATTTCATTTGTCTTTTGCTTGTCAACCCTCTTAGGCCAACTTCCTGGGGGCAAGTAGAAAGTTTGGAATCATTAGAAGAAAGATAAATGTTAGCCCAATTCATATCCCATCTATGAATCATACAAATAAATTATTGATGCAGACAAATATAGTGAATTAATCATATTGATGATTGTTATAAACAAGATTGTCAGGATCGCGATCCGAATCATAGGATCATATGATCCTACGATCCCAATTTTGTAAATCGGTCCAGATTTTATAAAGCGATGCTTGATCCAATCCTATCATTCGATCTGATCCAACCTCGAAATGATCTCATCTAGGATCGAGATCCTGACAACCTTGATTATAACACATTTGATAAGAAGATAATGCTAGTTGCATGCACGGAATTGAGCAAAGAGAGTGAAATTTCATTTCGATGGCTTTAGCTGAGATGTGTTTCATTTCATGGTCTTTAGCATGTGAAGCCCAGGGGAAAATTACAACTGCGTTTCGCAGGTGGCAATATAGTCGACTCAAAGGATGAAGATTGTGGTTTCGCAGGTGGCAATATAGTCGACTCAAAGGATGAAGATTGTGACTGACTGAGGCTCCGTTTGTTTCACCATTTTCGCTCCGTTGCATTGGTATCAGAACGTCATTGGGCATATTGGTCTGTTTGGTTTGAGCGTTCCGTTGTCAACGTAACAATTTTTGTGTTCCCATCGAAGCTTTCCGACATCGGAGCTCCTTTTCAACGGAGGGTTCCCTCCGCAGCACAAATTAAATCAACCTTATTACTTTCAAAAATATATAGCAACTGCATCTCCTCCTCCGTCATGGACGCCAGCGAGAATTTATGCCATGCACGCTGGCAAGACACCTTGGAGAAGTTCCCCCCCCCCCATCGCCTCCTCCACCGCCATGGACGCCGACGAGAAATTCTATGGACGCCTGAGAGAGGTCCCTGTCGACGCCTGCTAGATTCAATGTTCCCGCAATCAAATTATATTTTAATTATTATTATTATTTTATAATAATTATAATTATTACGATTATTAGATCCCAAGTATAAATTTGGATTCATGCCAGGGCGGTCAACCATGGAAGCTATACATCTCTTGGAACTCTATCAAAAGCCTTCTCAAGATCTATAGTCGGCATATGCAAATCTTGTTTTTTTTTCTCCGTAGTTGTCAATGTGTCTCCTCAAGAGATGTATAGCTTCCATAGTTGACCGCCCGGGCATGAATCCAAATTTATACTTAGGATCTAATAATCGTAATAATTATAACTATAATTACTATAAAATAATAATAATAATAATAATGAAAATATAATTTGATTGCGGGAACATTGAATCTAGCAGGCGTCGACAGGGACCTCTCTCAGGCATCCATAGAATTTCTCGTCGATGTTAATGGCGGTGGAGGGGGGGATTCTCCAAAGCGTCCATGGCAGAGTTCAGTTGTCCATGACAGACCTTCTGGAGGATTAGAAAAGAAAGGTAAAAATGTATCATACATTGACATAATCAAAGATATGTATACAAATTCAATGAAAAGAGTGAGGGCATCTGGAGGATTAACACAAAAATTTTCTATTACTGTTGACTTACATCAAGGTTCAGCTTTACGCCCTTGTCTCTTTACCCTCATCTTAGATGAGCTCACTGGACATATCCAACAAGCAATACCTTGGTGTTTATTATTTGCAGGTGATATTATTTTGGTCGATGAGTCGTGCGAGGGTGTAAACTCAAAACTTGAATTTTGGCGAGATACTTTAGAAAAGAAGAGTTTTAGATTGAGAATGGCAAAGACGGAGTATATGAAGCTTAAATTTAGTAGTGCAAGAAGGACGGATGACTTCGTTATTAAGCTGGGTGATCAAGATATTTCCTGTAGTGAGTGTTTTAAATACCTTGGATCGATAGTTCAAAAAGATGGAGGTATTGATAAAAATGTGACACATAAAATCCAAGCGGGTTGGTTAAAGTGGAGAGGCGCATTAGGGATCTTATGTGAACGTAAAGTACCATTAAAATTTAAAGGAAAGTTTTATTGAACTGCAATTACACTAGCGATGCTCTATGGTTCTGAGTGTTGGACAGTGAATTGTGTGCATGAGCAAAAAATGGGAGTTGTGGAGATGAGAATGCTTAGGTGGATGTGTGGACACACGAGACAGGATAAAATTAGGAATGACTGTATCAGGGATAAGACAGGAGTGGCACCAATTGCAGAGGAGATGTAAGAAGCTCGACTAAGATGGTTTGGACACGTACAAAGGAGACCATTATAGGCACCTGTTAGGTGTTGTGAGAGTCTCGTCACTAGGCATGTTAAATGAGAGGGGGTAGAACAATAAAGACTTGGAATGAAACAATAAGGAAAGACATGATGTACCTAAGCATTAGTGAGATTATGACTAAAGATAGGGCACAATGGAGACAAAGATTCATATAGCCGACCCCACTATAGTGGGAGAAAGGCTTGAGTGTTGCTGTTGTTTAGATACTAGGTTTATTTTTTTTTATTATCATTATTATTGTTATAATTATTACTAAATTATATTTAAAAATATTAATTATAATCTAATTTAATTAATATAATGGTAATTTATTTTGGTAAAAAAAATGTAACAGAAACGCTACCGTTGTTTACTAAACTGTTTCTCCATTATGAACAGCTCTGTCATCGTTATTTTACCAAACTGTTTCTTTATTTCTCACAGCTTCATTCTCACAGTTTCATTCCCACATCTTTCCCACGGCTCTATATGTCATTGTCACCGCCAAAACAAACTGACCCTGAGAGTGTGAGGGTCGCAGTGGCCTAGGAGGTGGAAACAACGCGAGGTAAAGGTTGTGTGTTATGGTCCTAGTCGGAGGAGTGGCCGAAGATGAATAAAATGCAGTGGCGGAAGATAACGGGGTTTGCTCGTTAGAGGAGAGAGTTTCCAAGAATCTCACACAAGGGGGCAAGGAATTAGATTTCTTTTCTTGCATACTATTACAAGACCCCAAGGTGTCCTTATATAGGATCTAATAATGGCATAAGCATGAATTACTAAAGACAAGGAAAATATATAAAATATATAAAATATTAGGATTAGATAAATAGTCCCGCGCCCCATAACACCTCTCCCGGTCTTCAAATCTAGCTTGTCCTCAAGCTCGAACAACGCTTGTATTGCTTGATTGTCTGGCTCCTTGATTTTACGCCGGAACAATTTCTGGCATCGTGTTGTTGTCGCGTAGGCTGCATCGAGAGATCAAAACACTGCTCGATGACAAAAAAGATGGCGAGGAGTGAGTAAGACGAGGGTGCCTGATGGCTACGGACAGTCGAAGGTGGCAGTAGCTCGGGAAGAAAAAAAAGCTGCATTGATCATGAACGGTAGCGCCGACTTTGGGACGATCGACAAAAGAAATGGATCTGTAAGGACATGCAGAGCAGGTGGCCGTGGAGGAGGCAGCAAAGAGGCTGACAAGGCAGGTGTCGGCAAGAGAGGTGGCGAGGTGACATCTGCAGGGATTGGTAGCGGCGGAAAAGTAAATTGTGGTGTGATAACCACTAGCGGCGGGGGTAGCATGACACGAGCAATGGCGGAGCTTCTGCAGTTCGCGGTGGGAACGACGACCAGTCTTGTGGAATCTGTGGAGGGAAGGTAGAAACTTCGGCTGGAAGAAGGCTATCAAATCATCAAGTTTGTAGAGAAGTGTGGTCATGCCATCTCGACGACGAGCGTCAGCGTCACGATGACGTGCCTCAGTGTTCCGAAGGTGTGCGTCCTAGGAGGTCATCATTTCCTCTATCGAACGGAGGGGAGCTATCTCCGCGACATTTATCTTCATGCTGATATATGTAATTAATTAAAAATTTTAATGAAAAATCAATTAAATAATTCATTCATCCTATTGGTGTGCATAGATAGAACGATATCTATATTATTAGTTAACCAAGAGGATCAATTAATCATCCGGAGGGAAAGACTACTTGATGGTAGGTTGTTGTGCAGGGGGCTCGAGAATAAAAGTCGCATGTGAAGCAGAAGGGGAAGGTGCGAACGTGTGGGGCTTGAGACGGAAGACCTACAAGCGTGTGTTGATGGAGAAATAGCGGCACAGATGGTTCGCAGGCGTTGGGTTCGAGTTTTGGAGAAAAGGGCGGCCCTGTGCTCGATGGAAAAGAGGCGTCTCTGACAGGCGAAAATTTTTGGTGCTGGTAACGTATGATGCCTTCATACGTTAATAAATAGTCGGCCCCACCATTTTCACTTTTTTTTAAAAGAAACGCTCCCGTCGCACTTGAATCCCTAGCCACTCCCTCTCCCGTCAAAAAATCCAGCCGCTTTCTCTCCGGTCGCCAAAAAACTTGCCGCTCCATCTTCCTCTGGTGACAATCCATGCTTCTCCCTAGATAGCTTCTCCAACATTGCTTCTCCTGCAGGTCTTTCTCAGGAGAATCCAAACAGATACACTGATCTTTCCGGCCACAATGTTTGGATACTCCAAACGGAAATTTTGGTCTTTCTCAACAAAGTGTTGGATAATCCAAAAGATGACTCTGCCCTTTCCAACAGTGTTCGAATAATTGAAGCAGTGACTCCGGCCATTCACAAAAGAGTGTTCAGATAATCCAGATGGAGACTCCAACCTTTCTCAATAGAGTGTTCTGATAAACTATATGATGACTCTGGTCTTTCCCAACATAATGTTCAAATAATTCAAACGGAGACTTTAGCATTTCCTAATAGAGTGCTCAGATAATTCAAATGGACACCTGGTCTTTCCTACCTGAGTGTTTGAATAATCCAAACGAAGACTGGCGATTATCCTCCAACATCACTTCTCCTGCAGGTTCCTCTATCGATTATCCTCCAGAAGCTTGGTTTCAGTGTCCCTTCCCGTTGATATGCTATTTTTCAAATTTTAGGGTTGTTTTTGAGTGTATAAACTCTTACATTTACTGAACTGCATCTTATTCTACCAAACCAAAAAAGTTTTATTAACTTTTCCCATCTTGAATCTGAGACCCTTAGTGATGTTCTAAAATTTTTGTGGTTTCATTTCGTGGTTTGTTACTATGTTAGTGTAGTCGATTACAGTTATGTTATAATATTGTTTTACAGTTGTAAGTTTTATGAGTTGTATATGCTGCGTTAGTTACAGTTGAAAGTTTTATGAGTTGTATATACTTTGTTAGTTACAGTCCTAATTTTTTTCATATCGTTTCATTATTCCACTCTATTTTTAGGATTCCCTTTTGTATTATATTTTCTGGAAATGTTACCTCCATGCCGAAAATGTTATCTTAGCCCCTTACAGTCATGCTATAACTTATATTATGTGTAAATGTTACTTTCATGCCCAGAATGTCTATGTTGAGTTATTTACAGTCCTTTTTAAGTTTATATCTGATTAGTTATTTCAATTAGCTATCCATTCAAAAGAATCACGTCAAAACAATTCAACCCGTCTGTTCGAACATCGTACGAAAACATATTATTGTTCAATTGTTTCTCCTGCAATATCTTAAGCAAACAAGTAGCGTCACCGCTTTCGATTAATGCCTTTCTTTCTTGTTGAATGTAGTTGAAGACATCTTTCTTGCATAAATCAATATTTTCAGCACCCTCAGCTGATGTAGGGGTAGGCTACAGGTGCACAAAACCTACAACGCTAGGAGATAGTGCAAGGATGGCACGCTAATCTGAACCTAAATGCAATGTAATCGTCGATAACTCGACAAATAAATTTGAGCAATGAGAATTCTAACTCAACGCAAATATTTGAAATTGAAAACAGTTAATTAATTTTGGCAATTTATAATGTCTTCCCCCACTCGGAGGGCCAAAGCAAAGCGCGCGGCAAATGTCTCCTCCTGCAAATTATTAGCGTACTAAAGACAATTTCTACTAGCAAGAATCACAACACATATATTAATTCACCAATGAAAATTTCAAATCAAACAAGTCCATACCACAAGAAATTTACAAAGTAGTGGGCTAAACCGAGGCACTGAAGAATTTGGTCCGGATGTGTAGTTCGGCGGTTCCACGGCGTGAAAATGATGGCGGTGGCTGTCCTCGGCAGTAAATGGTGAGATCGGGCGAGAAATGAGTAGATCTGGTCACGTACAAGTAGATCCGGGCAGGGGCGAGGTGGATCCGCTATTTAGGGTCAGATCCGGGTGCAGGGGTGATGAAAGAAAGGTGGAAATAACAGATCGGGGCTGAAATTCCTAGATCTGAATCGATCCAAGATATTAGGGCTAAAGGGGCGTGGATCCACGGGAGGGAAGAAGTGGAGGGTCGGTGTGAACAGTGACCGGTGTGAACAGTGTCGGCTTGAACAGTGACCCGTGAACAGTAATTCCTGACCAGTATTCGTGGGCATTGTTCGGTAAACAGTGTTCGGTGAACAATGTTCGGGCTTCCTGGACAGCGGTAGGGGTTGAAATTTGGGGTTGTAGGGGCTACGGATGAGGGTTTCGGAGGGGGAAAAAGAAGGCTATGGATGGGTAGTACCTTGGAGGGGAGTTTGAGCCCTAGGAGTCGTCACCTAGGGTTCCACGGCGTCGGCACCGGGGAGTGATCGCTGGAATCCGGGAATAGAAGTATTCAAATTCTGCAATGCCTTAGATCAGTCCTTAAAAGGTCTATTTATAATAAAGAGAAGATTAGAGCATCCCCCATCAACGGCTATGATTGGTCGGAGGTGAGGCTACCCAAATACAACAAAATAAATGCAAACATAGTGAAATAATATATCAAATCGATTCGTAACGCAAATCCGGACACATCTGCGGAGTCCGATCATCGATCTGGGCACGTCATATATGGTAAGTCGCCAAATTAGCCCCAAACGGGCCCAAAACTCGTCCTCGTCTCTGCTCCGCATCATCAGCTTTATTGGACATAAAGTTGTATGTATCTACAGGTTTAATTTCCACACCTGTCATGGTTTTCATAAGATTACCTTATATTTCAGATATGATACGACGAGATCTCAACAAATGCGCCTCTTTCTCAGTAGCCAGTGGGCGGTTATGCTCCTCCACAAATCTTATTACTGTCCAATTCTTGCTACCTGTATCGGCATGGAAACAAATGCAAGCAAGACAACTCATGCGAGTATCTAATTTGTGATACTTCATCGGTGACGGTTTTATAATCTTACGTCCAGCTTTTGCACAGCTATACTCTAGTTAGTCCAATACATAAAGTGTTGCTTTTGCAAACTAAATCCAATTTTGTGGGCATAATTACTGTTGAGAGAGCTCAAAACTTGTATGTATTGCTTGTGTATGTAAATACAAGCAGAGAATACAAATATATAGGAAGAGGAAGAGAGAAGAAAATCCTATACAAGATGTGAGACTAAAGGAGGAGAGAAGATAAAACAATAAATGGGCCTTTTACATGAGCTATTTTAACACTCCCCCGCAAGCTGGAGCGTACAAATCGTATGTGTCAAGCTTGGACAAGCACTGATAGAATAATGTCTTGGAAATAGCCTTTGTGAAAACATCTGCAACTTGTTCCGATCCTGGGACATGCTTTAAGTCAAGCTTCTTCATTTGAACCTTTTCCCGGATGAAGTGACAATCGACCTCAATATGTTTCGTCCTTTCGTGAAAGACCGGGTTCTTTGCGATGTGTATGGCGGCTTGACTATCACAAAGGAGAAGAGCCGGTGATGGTAATTTTACACCCAGATCAGTAAGAAGACTCTTAAGCCATGTTAATTCTGATACAACCGATGTCATTGCCCGGTACTCTGCCTCAGCTGAAGAGCGAGCAACGACCGCTTGTTTCTTACTTCGCCAAGTTACAAGATGTCCTCCAAGGTAAGTGCAAAAACCACTCGTAGATCGCCGGTCATCGAGAGAGCCAGCGTAGTCGGCATCCGAATATGCCACCAATGTTGGAGCAGAAGAGGAGGTCCTGTAGACAAGTCCCTGACCAGGAGCGGTTTTCAGATACCTGAGAATTCTTTCCACTGCTTGAAGATGAGATTTTTGAGGAGAGTGCATGTATCTGCTGACAAGACCAACAGCAAAGGAGATATCCGGTCTGGTAACCGTGAGATATATCAGTTTTCCAACAAGACGTCGATAATATTCAAGATTCTGAAGAAGGAGATCGGAGTCAGAGGTCTGGGCACACAGTTTGTGGTTCACATCCATAGGAGTATCACTGGGCTTGCAGCCAGACAGACCCGCATCATGAAGAAGGTCAAGATAATATTTTCGTTGAGAGAGAGTGAGCCCATCTGGCCTTCTGGCAATCTCAAGGCCCAAAACATAGTGAAGGGGTCCCAAATCCTTGGTCTGGAAGACTGAGTTTAGATGGACTTTGACTGTCTGTATCCCTTGAGAGTCATCTCCAGTAATGATAATATCATCGACGTAAACTAACAGAATAACTGTTCCTGTTGGGTGGTGACGAGTAAAGAGCGAGAAGTCGGCCAAGCTCCGAGTGAAGCCAATCGCACGGAGGACCTTGCTGAATTTTTCAAACCATGCCCGCGGAGATTGTTTGAGACCATATAGAGCCTTTTTAAGATGGCAGACCTGAGACTCCCCCGTGGTCTCAAACCCGGGCGGTTGCTGCATGTAGACAGTTTCCTGGAGGTCCCCATTCAAGAAGGCATTCTTGATATCCAGCTGAAAGAGAGGCCACCGGCGATGGATAGCAACAGAGATGAGGACACGAACACTATTAAGCTTTGCCACCGGAGAGAACGTTTCCTCATAATCGAGCCCTTCCTGTTGAGTGAAACCGCGAGCCACAAGACGGGCCTTTAGACGGTCAATTGTCCCATCGGCAGCATGTTTGATGACAAAGACCCATTTGCACCCAACTGGTTTCTGGCCCGGTGGAAGAGGAACAACAGACCAGGTATGGTTAGACCAGAGAGCAGACATTTCTTCCTCCATGGCTGCTCGCCAGCCGGGATGTTGAAGCGCCTCCTGCACAGAATTAGGAATAGCAACCGAAGAGAGAGAAGTAGCCAATGTGCGTAAATGGGGAGAGAGGCGATGAAGAGAGACGGAGTTGGCCAGCAGATGAGCAGTGGAAGGCGATACCTGATCAGTCGGATGCGGAGTATCCATGGTAGAGACCGACGGCAAAGGGGCAACGGAAGGGGTAGAGCGACGAGTGTAGACACGGATAACTGGTGGTTTGGAGGGAACGACAGGCGGTGGAGAGGGAATGACAGGCAGTGGAGGAGTGGCAGGAATGACCGGGCGGGGAATGGATGGAGGTGTAGGTGGGGGATGGTCAGGTAAGGGAGCAGAAAAGAATGGTTGATTCTCGCGGAAAGTGACATCAGCAGAAACGGAGATCTTGCGGGTAGCAGGAGAATAACAGACATACCCCTTTTGGGTGCGAGAATAACCAACAAAGATATGCTTGGCGGCCCGGGGATCTAACTTATCCGATGAAGGCCCCAAACGGTGGATATAACATAGGCTACCAAACACACGAGGTGGGAGAGGAAAGGCTGTAGCGGAGGGAAATAGGATGTTGAACGGAGTAGCGTAGTTGAGAATAGAGGAAGGGAGACGGTTGATGAGAAAGCAGGCGGTCGAGACCGCAAAATTCCAATACGGTTTAGGGACATGCATTTGAAGCATGAGGGAACGGGCAACATCGAGTAAGTGGCGATTCTTGCGTTCGGCAACACCGTTTTGTTGCGGTGTGTAAGCGCAGGAAGTTTGATGGAGAATCCCAAACTCGGAACATAAAGCAGTAAAATCGTGACTAGTGTACTCACGAGCATTGTCAGTGCGTAGGATTTTGATGGTCTTGTGGAATTGCGTACGAGTTTCAAGGATAAATGCCCGAAAGACACGAGAAAGCTCGGAGCGATCACGAAGTAAGTATAGCAGGTAGTGCGAGAATGATCATCAATAAATGTGATAAAATACCGGAAACCGGAAATACTAGAAATTTTAAATGGTCCCCAAATATCTGAATGGACTAAATCAAAAGGAGCAGCGCTCCGAGTACAATGCGATGAAAAAGAAGAACGAGGCTGCTTGCCGAGGATGCAAGAATCACACTGAAAGGGGGTAAGAGAGACATCCGGGAGAGCCCGTCGGAGGACCGGTAGAGGAGCATGCCCAAGACGACGATGCCAATCTGTGGAGGAAATGGAGGAGAGGATGGTGGGAGAGTCGTCGAGAAGGTAGAGCCCATTCTGCAGCCGGCCTTTACCAATGGTAGTCTGCGTCCGCCGATCCTGTATAACAAAAGAAGATGAAGTGAATATAACAGAACAATCCAAATCAGTAGTAAGCCGTCCAACAGAAAGTAAATTGAACGGAGAACTCGGAACGTGAAGAGTCGAGCGAAGGGAGATGGAGGAGGTGAGAGGAAGATCTGTCGAGCCGGAGACGGGAACAGTGGCGCCATTGGCCCCAGTAATAGACTGTGGATAAGGGGAATTCAGGTACTGGGCAGGGAGATGAGGAGTAATGTGATGAGTAGCGCCAGAATCCACAATCCAGCCGAAGCCGGTGGAGAGACAAGCGGTACCTGTGTTGGAGACGGAGGCAACGGAGGCAGATGGGGGATGAAGCAAGCCCTGGAGATGCTGGAGCTGAAGACGAACACTTTCAAGATCAGGAGGACCAGCATCGGTAGCAACAGAAGCCGTCGGGCGAGGAGGATAGCCAACTTTCTTGTAACAGGTTGCCTCGAGATGACCGTCTTTGCCACAGAAGGAACACTTCGGCCGACCCCGGCCACCACGACCACGGCCGCGAGAGCCGGAACGACCCCCCCCCCCCCCCCCCCGAGTACAAGGAGGAGGAGGGAAGGTTAGAAGCGGAGGTGCCTGCTGAAGAAGGGTCGTAGGAGCCGTAGTATCTGGAGGAGGTGGGACTCGGAGAATCATGGAGCACACATCAGAAAAAGATGGTGTGGTAGAGGACGGCAGGACCTGAGCACGAATGCTCTGAAGGTGCGGGGGAAGACGAGCCATAAGGATGGCAGTACAGGCGACTTCCTTCTGAGCGCGCTGAGCAAGAGCATCATTGGTAAACGGCTGATGCTGGATCCAGGCTTCAGCAAGAGTCTTCGCACGAGCAACAAAGGAGGACATATCGGAAGCCCCGCCAGCGTCCAGAGTAAAGAGGTCAGTGAGGATGTCGTAGAGATGCTGGAGGCTGTCCCGGCCAGAATATAAGGAGTGTAGCTCAGTCCACATATCTTTGGCAGTCTCATGATACATAGTCATTTGATAGGGTTCACCATCCAAAGAATTCAAGATCCAGGTCTGAACTCGGCCATCATTGCGGAGCCAGTCATCGGTAGGAGGGGTGGGTGGAGCCTGAGTAAGGTGAGGGAGAAGACCTTTGGCCTGGAGAACCCGTCGAACTGAATGGACCCAAGGAATGAAGTTCTTCTTGCCAGAAAGAGAAATGGTAGTGATGCGCAGCTCGTCACGAAGTTCTGTAGGGTAAGCCGCGCGGTCAGTTGGACAGGCCGGGCAGTCAGCAGGCGGGCTAGCCGTCGAGCCAGAAGAGTTACCGGAAGAGCCCATAAGGCAGACCGCGGTGAATAGAGGATAAGCCGCCGGCAAGAAAGACTAAGGAAGACCACGACCAGAGTGCAGATAGGAAGCAGTCCGCACGGTCAAGCCGGACACCAGCGAGTAGTCAGGTCGCGACCAAAAGGCATAAACAAAAGAGAGACTGCCCCGGTCTAGGTGAAGCCGGCAGCGGTCAGAAAAACAGCCCGGGCGGGTTGACAGAAAACCCGGAAAGAGGAGAGAGGCCGCGAGTAGGAACTCGAGCGGCTAGAGAAGAGAGGCCTCGAGGAGGAACGCAAGCGGCTAGAAAAGAGAGGCCGCGAGTAGGAACTCGAGCGGCTAGAGAGGAGAGGCCGCGAGTAGGAACTCGAGCGGCTAGAAAAGAGAGGCAAAGGATAGAAGGCAAGGCCGCAGCGGTCTGAAGGCGAGGCCGCAGCGGTCTGAAGGCGAAGGCCGCAGCGGTCTGAGGACGAAGCCGCAGCGGGGCTGGCAGCGGACAGAAGTAGAGAGCCCGCAGCGGTTTGAAGAAAGGTGGGCCCCACGAAGCAGAGAGAGAGGATGGCTATAAGAAGCCTGAACAGGGTGGAACCACGGAGAGGGAGAGGAGAAGCGGATGCAAAGTTGCAAACCGCAGAGTCAAGGGCGGACAGAAGACCGGAGCGGGTAGGCTACCAGGCCGCAAGAGAGAAAGCAACGGGTAGGAGGGAAAAGAGACCGGGCGGGCTTGGCGGTTAGAAAAAAACAAGCCGCAGAGGACAGCAACCTGGCTCTGATACCATGTTGAGAGAGCTCAAAACTTGTATGTATTGCTTGTGTATGTAAATACAAGGAGAGAATACAAATATATAGGAAGAGGAAGAGAGAAGAAAATCCTATACAAGATGTGGGACTAAAGGAGGAGAGAAGATAAAACAATAAATGGGCTCAATAATGGGTCTTTTACATGGGCTATTTTAACAATCACAATACATCGTGTACGTCTCTTTCTATGAATGCACGATAGGGAACACAACGGACTCCTTTTAAAGCAAAACAACAAATAACTTTTCAAATAGTAGAATACTAAAGTTGAAATTACGACGACAAAAAATTGTTCCGAAAAACAATTGGAATCTCAACTACAAATTACTGTCAATTTACAGCCCAACATACAGTTCCAAAACCATTAAAATTACAGTTCAAAATTGCAGTTCCAAAAAACCATTAACAATACAGTTCAAAATTACAGTTCCAAAAATCATACACAATACAGTATAAAATTACATTTTCAAAAACCATTAATATAATTCAAAATTACAGTTCCAAAAAACCATTAACAATTTCAAAAAACATTAACAATAAAGTTCAAAATTATAGTTCCAGAACACAAATTAATTAAAGTTCAATAGACAGTCATACCGCAGCTGACAACTATTTTACTCAAAAAATTGAGCGGGAGATGAAGACTTACAGTTTATTTAGAAGTCATGAGAATCACTTTTTCTTTGTTTTGGAGTTATGGGTTTAACCAATACATATATAGAAAAACAATGATGAGCGAGGGACATGTAATGGATTGGCATGGGAAGGAAAAACAGCAATGGTGATTCTGAAATATCTACTAACCTGAACTTCAAAACACACTACAGGTTTCTGGAGCCAGCTGGGAAGTATAATGGGGGAGAACTGGTGGTGGCCGGAGGAGGAGCAAGCGCCAATATTTTCGGCGACTGGAGAGAGTGCAGGCTTCTAATCCAGTAAGGAGCTCTAAAGAGGGAGATCCTTTGGTGGCCGGCAGGAGAGGAAGGGACAATATTTTGGGGGACTGGTGAGAGTGCAGCAGCGACCAGAGACGGGTGAGGGAAGCGAAGACAGGTGGGGAAAGCGTGATTTCGAAATGGTAGAGGGAAGCGGAAAGATTAGCGCAAAAATGGGCGACAAAAGCGAGAGGAAAAGGGTGAAAATAGGTGGGGCTGGCTATTTATTAACGTATGAAGGCATCATACGGTACAACAACAACAACAACACTTAAGCCTTTATCTCATTATAGTGGGGTCGGCTATATGGATCCTTTGTCGACATTGTGCCCTATCTTGATAGCTTTTGTGTGTCATAATCTCACTAATGCCTAAGTGCATCATGTCTTTCCTTATAGTTTCATTCCAAGTCATTATTAGTCCGCCCCTCTCTCGTTTAACATGCCTAGTGACTAGACTCTCACAATGCCTAACAGGTGCCTCTAATGATCTCTTGTGTATGTGTCCAAACCATCTTAGTCGAGCTTCTCGCATCTTCTCTATAATTGGTGTTACTCCCGTCTTATCACTGATACATTAATTCATAATTCTATCCAGTGTTGTGTCCACACATTCACCTAAACATTCTCATCTCCTCAACTCCCATATTTTGCTCATGTACACAATTCACTACCCAATACTCAGAACCATAGAACATAGTTGGTCTAATCGCAGTACTGTAGAACTTTCCCTTTAAATTTTAATGGTACTTTATGATCACACAAGATCCCTGACGTGTCTCTTCAGTTGAACCAACCCGCTTGGATTCTATGTGTCACAACTTTATCAATACCTCCATATTTTTGAACTATCGATCCAAGATATTTCAAAACATTTACTACGGGAAATATCTTGATCACCCAAATTAATAACGAAGTCATCCGTCCTTCTTGCACCGCTAAATTTAAGCTCTATATACTCCGTTTTTGCCTTGTTCAACCTAAAACCCTTCTTTTCTAAAGTGTCTCGCCAAGATTCACGTTTTGCATTTACACCCTCGTGCGTCACATCGAACAAAACAATATCATCCGCAAATGTATTGCTTGTTGGATATGCCCGGTGAGCTCATCTAAGATAAGGGTAAAGATATAAGGGCTTAACGTTGAACCTTGATGTAAGCCAACATTGATAGAGAATTATTGTGTTAATCCTCCAGATTTTCTCACCCTTGTCACTGAATTTGTATACATATCATGATTATGTCAATGTATGATACATTTACACCTTTCTTTTTTAAGACTCTCCATAAAGATCTCTCTTGAAACCCCATTATAAGCCTTCTCAAGGTCGATAAACAACATATGTGAATCTTGTTTTTTTTCTCGGTAGTTGTCAATGAGTCTCCTCAAGAGATGTATAGCTTTTATGGTCAATCGCCCTGACATGAATCCAAAATGATTCTCAGAGATGTTAGTCTCCTATTTTATTATTCTTTCTATTACTCGTTCCCATATTTTCATGGAATGACTTATCAATTTAATTTCTCTGTAATTTACACAATTTTTCATATCTCCTTTGTTCTTATACAAAGATACCAAAATATTTTCTCTTCATTGGTCTGACATCCTGTTTGACTTCAGTATCTTATTGAAAAGGCATCATACGTTACCCGCACCAAATTTTTTTGGTTCTGACAAGGTGTAGAAACAAGCAGGAGATGCACAGTAAGTTGGCGGTTGACAAAACATGGAAGAGATGTGCGGGTGTGGAAAAATTTGCGGACGAAGGAGAAGCACGATTGAAGCTTGCGAGTACGGAGTAGAAAAGAGAGGGATGTCACCTGCGGGCACTAGTGAGCGTGATGGGCGTTGGTTGTGGCGACGACGAATCGTCGGAGCAGTGGGAGAGATGCAAAGTTGTTTGGTATCGGGTAAGATGTTGGTCGACCGAAACAACAATGGAATGGTGTCAAAGAAGAAGACACGGCAGATGATCGCATCTTGAGGAGAATCGGGGTTGGTCAAGCAGTCGACGTTAGTTGCGACGAGTAGAGGAGAATCGGGGTTAGCTTCTAGCTTGAAGGCGGTGAGGATGAAGCAAAGAGGAGCTTCGTGTTGGAGATATGAAAGCCCTGCTAGGAGATGTGGTTGGCTTCACAGCCTTACATGAAGCAGACGGAGGGCCCTGCTAGGAGCTTTCGGCGGAGATAGAGGGTTCCCGTGGGTACAAAGGTTGGAGGGTCGGAGTGTGGAGCTGGATCGGATGGAATAAAGGAGGAAGGAAGGGCTCTGATACCAAGTCGTTATGGTCCTACTCGGAGAAGTGGCCGGAGACGAGATATATGATGGTGTGGTTGCCTAAGCGGAGCTTGCTCGTTAGAGGAGAGAGCATCCAAGAATCTCACACAAGGGCATAAGGAATTAGACTTCTTTTCTTGCATACTATTATAAACCAAAGGTGGTGGCCACTGCTAGCTACAACCAAACAATTAGGAAGGCAGTAAGTGGGTGCAATCCTGGGTGGCTAGACAAGTGACCCTTATATTGGTACTTGTTAGAAAAAGATAATGTAAAGGCCCATTTAGTGGCCCATTATAGGCTTTCTTCCACTTTATGTAATAATCCCACATCTTGAAAAAGGGGCTCCTCTCTCTTTTCTCTCCCTATATATACGTATTCATAATTGTAATTATGTATTGAAGAAGTATATACAAGGTTTCAGCATTCTTTTACATGGAATTAGAGCTCACAAATCCGTCTACGCGGCCTGACTTTTCCTAACCGCCCACCTACTGCGGTCTCCTGTGTCCGGCGGATAGCTGTGTTCGGTGGATAACAGTGTTTGCGGTTTTCTTATTCTCAAACTTCAGGCGGACTGCTAGTTCTGGTCCGCAGGCCATTCAACGCGCTGCCCTCCCTCATTTTTTTGGGCCTTCTCTCGGTTTTATAGATTTTGCTGTTGGGTCCCACCATCTTGTCCTGGTGCGGTATGTTTTTTTTCAACCCCAGTCTGCCGGTTTGACGTCCTCCTTCCTACTCGTGTGATCTGGTTACGCGGCTTGCTTTTTACCCATAGCGATCTGCTTCATTCGGCTGCGGTCTGCTCGCCCATCTGCGATTTTAATTATCCGTTGCGGTCTTCTCACTGCTTGGTGAAGTTTTACCTCTTGTTGTCGTGGGTGGTCTCTCTAGTCGCTTGCTCTCTCAACACGGTCTCTCTTCCCACTGCTCTCTCAACGCGGTCTCTCTAGCCGCTGCTCTCTCAATGCGGTCTCTCTTGTCTCTGCTCTCTCAACGAGGTCTCTCTTGTCGCTGCTTTCTCAGAGCAGTTTGCTTGCCCCTGCGAGTTGTGGCCTGCTTTGCTTGTCCGCACGAGTTTGCCTTTGTGATCTCTTGCGATCTACCCTCAAGGCTATCTGTCGCGGACTGTCGATCTTCTTCTCCTCAAGCCGCAGCTTGCTCTTGCTGCGAGCCTCTTCTCCAGTCCGCATCTTACTCTTGTTGTTGCAAGCCTTTTCCCTTACTGTGTGGTCTCAACTATGTGTTCTCCTGTAGTCTCCCGCTTGCTCTCTTGTCGGCTTCTTCTGTTGTGAGTACACTACTGTGCGGACTGACTCTCCTTAAATGTTGCTCTCTGTCCGCAGTCTTCTTGTCGTGTCCGCCTACCCACCTTGGCATGGATTCTGCTACTGACTCCTCTCTTCCAAATGGGGTCGTTGTCCATGTTCCTGAACTCCGTGACGAATTGAGAATCGCCATCATTTCTCTTACTGGGAAGAAGAACTTTGTTGAGTGGGTGCATTCCGTTCGCCGTGTTCTTCAGTCAAAGGGGCTTCTGCATCATTTAACTCGGGCGGTTCCTTCTTCACCCACTGATGACTGGCTTCGCAACGATGGTCATGTTCAGACGTGGCTCCTCGACTCTCTTCATGACGAACCATACTGCATGGCCACGTATCACGAGACAGCCAAAGCGATGTGGAATGAGCTACATTCCATTTACTCCGGCAAGGACAGTCTCCAGCACCTATACGAC
The DNA here is from genome assembly GCA_039583875.1 of Platanthera guangdongensis. Lineage (NCBI taxonomy): Eukaryota > Viridiplantae > Streptophyta > Magnoliopsida > Asparagales > Orchidaceae > Platanthera > Platanthera guangdongensis. The sequence continues at coordinate 156,751,963 of CM077167.1, forward strand.
ATCATCACTGATCTTCAGTCCCTTGACTCTGGCAGTGCTGCTGACTTAACCTCCTTTGTTGCTTGGTCCAAGACGCTGGTAGAAGCCTGGATTCAGCATCAGCCCCCGACTACGGATATCACTGCTCAACGTGCTCAAAAGGAAGCAGTTAGTATTGACATGATGATGGCTCATATTCTGCCTCATCTTCACAATATTCGGGCTCAGATCCTCTCATCCGCTACTATTCCCTCCTTATCTAATGTGTGTTCCATGTTTTTCAAGATATCACCACCTCCGGATACTATCGTCCCTCCTTCACCGGCCCTTCTCCAGCAATCTCCTGCACTATTACTACCTCTCCCTACCCCTACCCAGGGAGGGGTCACGGTGGCTGGCCCCGGCCTAAGTGTTCCTTTTGAGGTAAGGATGGTCACCTTGAGGCGACCTGCTATCGTAAACATGGTCTTCCTCCTCATCCAACTGCTGCTGCTGCTACCCTCAAACCTCCTGCCACTTGTGTTGATCTTGATGAAGTCCGCCTCCAGCTCCAACAATTTTAAGGGTTGCTCCACAATTTACCTGCCTCTATTGCTTCCGTCTCTCATGAAGGTATTGCTTGTCTATCCACTAGTCCGCGCTGGATAGTGACTTCAGGTGCTACTCACCATATCACCTCCCTGAAGTCACCTCGATAATTGGATTCTCTGCATCCAAAGTTTATCATTGTAGCCAATGACAACACCGCTCATGTCTCTGGCTCTGTTGATATACCACTCAATCCCTCTATTTCTCTTCTCTTGGCTTTCCATGTCTCAGGCTCTCCCTTTAATTTATTTTTTGTTAGTCGTCTCACTGCTGACTTGGATTTCTCCATCACATTCACCTCTTCTTTTTTGTTGCAGGATCGTAAGACGTAGAGTATCATTGGTAAAGGTCGACTGCAAAACTGGCTCTGACTTCTTGATGCTTCTCCTACCATTCTCTCCTTCATCTGCTATGTTGACTGACATCGGCGTCTTGGGCATGCTCCTCTTCCAGTTCTTCAAAAGGCTCTTCCTGATATTCCGCTTCCGGCATTTACATGTGATTCTTGTATTTTGGGGAAACAACATCGTTCCTCTTTTCTTACTCATTGTACCCGGAGCTCTGCTTTTTTATGTTAGTTCATTCTGATGTTTGGGGCCCGTATAAAATAGCAAATGTGTCTGGTTATCATTATTTAATCACTTTTATTGATGATTATTCTAGAATGACCTGGTTATACTTACTTTGTGATCGCTCCAAGCTTACTCGTGTGCTCTGTGCTTTCGTGCTTGAAACTCGCACATAGTTTGCAGATAAATTCAAAAGACTCTGGACGGATAATGCTCGTGAATACAGTAGTCATGAGTTCGATAATCTCTGCTCTGAATTAGGCATTATTCATCAAATTTTGTGTGCTTATACACCTCAACAAAATGATATGACTGAGCGTAAAAATAGACATCTCCTTGATGTTGCTCGCTGTCTCATGATTCAAATGCATGTTTCCAAGGCGTATTGGCATTTTGCGGTTTCGATGACATGTTATCTCATTAATCATCTTCTCTCCTCCGTCCACAATAATGCAACTCCATTCAGCCTCTTATTTCCTTCCACACCATCATTCCCTCTCACCCCTCGCATATTTGGTCGTACTTGCTATGTTCATCATCTTAGTCCCTTCACTGACAAGCTCAATCCTCGGGCAGCCAAACATCTGTTCGTTGGTTATTCTCGTACTCAAAAATGATATGTTTGCCACTCTTCCACTACCCGTAAGGTAATTGTTTCGGCAAATGTTACCTTTCTAGAATATCAACAGTTTTTCTCCACTTCATCACAACCTCTTCAACCACTATCATTATCACGGCATGTCATCCCAGTTAAATCCCCTCCACCACCACCACTTCCCACCAACGCTCATGTTCTCCACAAACCTCCTCTTCTTCGTGTCTACACTCGTCGACCTCCTCGTTCCGTCGGCCCACTGTGGTCAGCTTCAACCTCTGGCACTCTGCGACCTGATGATCCAACTCTTGCCTCCACAGCCCATCCCATGGCGAATTACGTATCCTTACATCGTCTGTCCCCGATGCTTCAGAACTTTACCACTACATCATCCTCTATTTCTGGATCTAACTCTGTGCAGGAGGCTCTCCAACATCAGGGCTGGCGGGCGGCCATGGACGAAGAAATGAATACATGGGATATGGTCTTTCTTCCTCCAGGACGGACTCTTGTTGGCTGTAAATGGGTCTTTGTCATTAAGTATGCTCCTGATGGGACAATTGACCGTCTTAAATCCCGTCCGGTTGCTCACGACTTTACTCAACAACAGGGCCTCGATTATGAGGAAACGTTCTCTCCTGTAGCCAAGCTCAATACGGTTCGTGTCCTTCTCTTCGTGGATGTGCATCGCCAGTGGCCCTTACATCAACTGGATATCAAAAATACTTTTCAAAGGGCGATATTCAAGAGACTGTCTACATGCAACAACCTCTCGGGTTTGAGACTGCGGGGGAGTCCTGAGTTTCTCACCTCAAGAAGTCGATCAAGGCTCACAAACAATCTCCTCGGCCATGGTTCGATAAGTTCAGCAGGGCTGTTCAGAAAGTTGGCTTTACTCAAAGTTCGACAGATTTTTCCCTGTTCACTCGACATAAGACAACATGAACGTTTCTCCTTCTTGTATATGTTAATGATATCCTAATCACTGGAGATGATGCAAAGGGAATACAAGCGGTCAAACAACACCTTAGTTTTATGTATAAAACAAAAGATCAAGGGAACATTCGATACTTCATTGTCCTTGAGATTGCAAGACGTCCTGATGGTCTTGTCATATCCCAACGGAAGTATTGTTTTGATCTTCTTCATAATGCTGGCTACTCTTGATGCAAGCCGATTAATACTCCTATGAATGTCAATCACAAGCTTTGTGCATATGCCTCTGACGAAGATAGTCTCCTTCCAAATCCAGAATACTATCGACGGCTGGTTGGAAAAATGATCTATCTAACAGTCACAAGAACATACATATACTTTGTTTTGGGGTTGTCAGTCAGTTTATGCATTCTCCTCAGATGTCTCATTTACAAGCTGTTGAACGAATTCTAAGATACCTAAAAACAACCACTAGTCAAGGGCTGGTATACAAAACTTTTTCCTCTTCTAATCCAACATTAGTTGCATATTCAGAAATTAACCGATAATAGGAGGTTGAACCGGTTCATTCGTGACTCCCGGTATGCGTGTCCCGATAACCGGAAGGGGCACATGTTAAGAGTATAATGAAACTCGTAACTCATTTTCTCTCCAGTTACGCCATACGGAAGTGCCGCCCTACGGAAGAGCTGATCGACGCCAAGTCTCGATAGAGGCCCAAATCTCCTCCATTTTCCACGATTTTTTTCCTAAAGCAAGGTAATCCCTTACTCTCAACTATTCTTTAGTTTTGCTTGAATTGGAGACTCTTTTTGCTAAATTCGAAATTCCTAAGTTAATCGAAAATTCTTATGTTTGCCTAATCTTTCTCCTTTTGAGTTTCAGAGGATTATTAGGACTTATTTTGTTATGTTTTTGCACGATTTTGAAAACCCTAGATGGATAAACGATATGTACACCCTAATTTCAGTTATTTAGTTTCCTTAAATGGTTAATTAAAATAAGGAATGTTGGTGTAGTATGCAATTTAGGGCAAAAGGCCTTTGTCTCCATGTTAGGGCAGCCAACAATAATAAAGGATTGAAGTCAAAGTTTCAATTATGGTTGTTTCATGAGCCCTTAGACATTTCTCTTGATTAATTAGAGTGTGTTAGGTACATTTAGACATAAGGGAGGCCATAATACGCCAAGGTTATTATGTTAGCACCTTATGTTTTACCAATTGATCAACTAATGACGATAATTTAATTAGGTCATGGATTCTCATGGTAAAGAAAGGGGAAATGATCCGCGCAAGGAGAAAGACAGAGAAAGTAGGGGGCATGATCCGCGCAAGAAGAAAGGCAAAGAGAAAGTAGGAGAGTTTTTATTTTCTATATTTATAATTGTTTGTTTTTCATATGACTTATATTATGTTAATATATCAGGGTAGAACAAGAAATAAATAAAAAGGCAATTCACTAATGAGTCAAAAAGAGATAAAAAGTCAAATAAAGACAATATTCAAGGTTGGCGAAGAAAGAAAAAAGAATGATTAATCCTACAAGAAATTATATAAATAAAAGAAGAAACAACATCTCAAATCAAAGGGTTATATGAAGAGTTGACCCAAATCGGGAGATGGGGAGAATAATCTTCCGACATGAATATGATTCGTGCGAGTCAAGGGCACAAATAATAATATGAACGTGTGAGACAAAGGCACGTGGAGAATATTACATCATAAACGTGTGAGACAATGACACGTAATGAATTCATGAAATATTAATTTACACTTCATATGACTCATGATTGAAAGTGAAGTAATATCAATTAAGTATGACATAAGTCAAAAGAAGGAATATAAATAGGAGGGATAATTCATTACAGGACTACGCACAAAAGAAACATGCAACAAAAAGATCTATGTAAGACAATAAGAATATCTAATATAAAAGAATTCATCATAGGAGAAAAAGTAAGAATTCACATAATCCTTTGATTAATTAGAAAATAAAACTAAACAGGTCAAGGAAGAGGCGGTTTCAACGACCAGTAGTCAGCGTCGACCATGTTCTTCTCGCCAGGAGAAGAGGTATCGTCTTTGGGTTGAAGTTTTTGCAGTATTGTTTGGCGTCCTGAATGATCACAGGTCGAGGTGCAGAGACCCAAAGTGTCCTCATGAGGAGTTTTAGTATTTCTTTATGTAGTGTCTGTAGTTCTACTTATGACATCTGTGTCTGTACATTTTATTCATATGTAATGAGTCAGTCATGTTTATACGTATAATGTTGGTAAGCCCCTTTTGATGTATGTATATGGCTACATGTTGTTACTGTTGTATTATCTTATCTATAACTTAAATAAAATGAAATGGTTTATTTTGTCATGACATTTTACTTCTCGTACACTATCATATATTGTTGTGTTCTGGATGTTCTTACCTTGCTCATTATGAAAAGTTTATGCTCAATTGTAGCGGTAGCCGTTAAGAGGGCCGTTACACAGTGAGCTTCTCTCAGTGGCATCATCGTCTTGATCATCCTAGAGGTTCGCGTCTTGCGACTCTCATCAGTCATGGCTTTCTTGGTCGTGTTCCTGTTGATCAGTCTCACTCTTGTACGGGTTGTAAGCTTGATAAACAAATACAACTCTCATATACGTATAGTGAGTATAGGTCTCAGTGTGACTTTGACCTAATTCATTCTGATGTTTGGGGTCCCGCACCTTTTGTATACAAGGGCGGACATCGGTATTATGTTATTTTTGTCGATGATTATTCACGTTATAGTTGGGTGTACTTTATACATTCTCGCTCCGAGTTTTTTCAGATTTATGTTACCTTTTCCGCTACGATGCGCACACAGTTCTCTACTTTCATACGTATTTTTCGTTCTGATTCAGGGGTGCACCTCTCTTATGTTTTTCGAGATCTGCTAACTACCTACGACACTCTACCTCAGCTTGTCTGCCTCGGTGCTCATGATTAGAATGGTACCGCTAAAAGAAAGCAACGTCCAATTATTGAGACAGCACATACCCTTCTTATCTCCTCCCACGCTAAGTTATCAAAGTCGCAAGGCGGACCGAGGCGCAAAGGGCTCCTGGAGCCTGGGTGCAAGGCGCAGGCGCGCGCCTGAGGCACGTGAGGCGCAAAAATGGGGGAAACGAAATAGAGCAAATTGGGCGTCCAATTCGCTGAAATTGAGCGAATTGGGCGGCCAATTCGCTGAAATTGAGCGAATTGGGCGGCCAATTCGCTGAAATTGAGCGAATTGGGCGGCCAATTCGCTCAATTTCAGCGAATTGGGCGGCCAATTCGCTCAATTTCAGCGAATTGGGCGGCCAATTCGCTCAATTTCAGCGAATTGGGCGGCCAATTCGCTCAATTTCAGCGAATTGGGCGGCCAATTCGCTCAATTTCAGCGAATTGGGCGCCCAAGTGCGCCTAGGAGTGTCTCAGGTGCATCTAAGATCATGTTTTTGCCCATTACAAATTTTAAAAAAAAAACACCTTGAAAGGCCCAGGAGCGCCTAGGAGCCTCTAAGGCGTGCGCCTGGGAGCCTCTAAGGCGCGCGCCTGGGAGCCTCTAAGGCGCGCGCCTGGGCGCGCCTGGGGCACATCGCCCGCATCAACCGTGCTGAGGCGCGGCGGGCTGCACCCGGCACCTCAGGCGCGCCTAGGCGTGCGCCTTAACAACTAAGCTCCCACGTTCCTCCTCATTTTTGGGTTGAGGCTGTTTCCACCGTTGTCTATTTTATTAATCTGTAGTCTTCCACTTTCCTTCAGGTTTAGAGTCATGGTGTGTGTATCTACTCTCAACCCCCACGTTACACTCATCTTCGTGTTTTTGGTAGTCGGTATTATGTTATACTCCATCTACGTGAACGTACCAAGCTCTTTGTTCAGTCTGTTTTTTGTGCCTTTCTTGGATGCAGTACTGAGCACAAGGGTTATCGATGTTATGACTCTGTTGCACGTCGACTTCACATCTCACGTGATCTTACTTTTAACGAGTCTCACCCTTTCTTCGTGTCCTCTGTCCCCTTGAACTCACACGCATCTGCTACTCCCTCTGACGTGCAGTTTCTCACACTTGTCATCTCTCAGCCACTTGTATCCTTTCCTCCAATATGTCAACCTCCTCTTCCCTTGTCGCAGTCTACTTTGTCACCTCTTCTTCCCTTAATGCAGTCTACTTCGTCACCTCCTCACTCCTCTTTGTCGCACACTTCTCCCTCTGATGAGCTATCCACTTGGGATCATGTCCCTCCTCTTTCATATCACTATATTCGTCATTCTCATCCTATTTCCTCGCCTCTAGTGCCTCCAGACTCAGTGTCTGTCTCTTCTAGCGAGTGTCTTGTAGATGATCCTTCTCTGCGTCGCAACCCACCTCATGAGAGACGTCCTCATGATCGTCTTAGTCTTGTTATCCTACTGTCGGACCAACTTGTCATTTCTGCTACTACATGTAGTACTCCAGAGCTGACTTCCTACCGTGAGGCTGCAAAGATACCTGAGTGGCAGGTTGTTATGTCTGCTAAGTTGGAGGTGTTTGAGCACACTCGTACAAGGGACCTTATTCCTCTTCCACCTGATGATGTTCTTATTACTTGCAAGTGGCTCTTCAAGGTCAATACTCGCTCTGATGGTTCTGCGGAGAGGTACAAGTTCAATAAGGCTCGGTTAGTTGCTCATGGTTTTCAGCAGCAACAGGGGAGAGACTATGATGAGACTTTTGCTCCAGTCACTCACATGACTACGGTTCAAACTCTTATTGTTGTTGCAGTTGTTCGTCACTGGTCACTGTCATAGCTCGACGTGAAGAATGTCTTTCTTCGCGGTGATCTTCAGCAGGAGGTATACATGCCTCCTCCTCCAATTCTATCATCTCCTCTCGGCCTCGTCTGCCACTTGAGGCAAGTTCTTTATGGGCTCATGGGGGCGCCCTGTGCGTGGTTTGGACGTTTCAGCACAACCATTACAGTCGTCAGTTTCCAGTCATGTCCACATGATCCAACTCGGTTCGTGCACTCCTCGCGTGGTCGGACCCTTTTGTTACTTTATGTTGATGATATGATTATTATCGGTGATGATCATTCTCATGTGGCCTTCGTCAAGCATCACCTTCAGCGCCAGTTTCAGATGACTGACCTTGGACAATTGAGCTACTTCTTGGGCCTTAAAGACAGCTCTAAAGACCGCGGTTTTCATCTCTCTCAACAACGTTACACATCAGATCTCCTAACTCAGACTGCTCTATTTGACTCTCGCACAATGGACACCCCTATGGAGCTTCACCTTCAGCTACGTCTGGATAATGGGGTTCCACTCTCTGATCTTACTCATTAATGCCACCTAGTTGGGAGTCTTGTCTACCTCACCATTACTCGGCCCGACATTATCCATATTGTTCATATGTTGAGTTAGTTTGTTACTGCGCCCACCTATGTGCATTACAGTCACCTATTGCACCTCCCGCGCTATCTCCGGGCGACAACTCCTCATGATTTTTTCTTCTCCAGCAGTAGTTCTCTACAACTTCGTGCTTACTCGAATGCTTTTTGGGCTAGTAATCCTATTGAGCGTCATTTTGTCACTACATTATGCCTGTTCTTGGGCTCTACATTTATTGTATGAAAGTGCAAGAAACATACTGGGGTTTCTTGTTCCAGCACTGAGGCTGAGCTTCGGGCCATGGATACCACCGCTGAGAATATTATTTGCTTCGTTGGCTTCTTGAGTACCTTGTTGTCTCTTCTCCAGATCTCACTCCACTTTACTATGATAACATCAGTTTCATTCAGATTACTCTAAACCCGGTGAAGCACTCACTCTCCAAGCATATCGAGGTGAATGCTTTCTTTCTATGTGAGCACTATGGTCGTGGCACCCTTGCTCCTTCATTTGTTCATTCCGAGCAGCAGATTGTAGATTTGATGATAAAGCCGCAGATGAAAACCCAACATGTCTATCTACTGTCTAAACTCTCGATGTAAGATCCCTCGTGAGTTTGCGGGAGGGGGTGTTAGATATAGTGTATATTATTGTGGTAGAGTTAGCTTAGGCTCACCTTGGGTGTTGTGGGGACCTTCCCTTGTACATGTATATATATTTCTATTGTTTATGTGAATAGTACGCACTCAATTATTCAATCCTATCAATTACCACTCGAGCTTATAAATATTACTTTGATAATAAATTTTAAGTATTTTGTTTAATTCTTCAATTTTTTGTTTAATTAGGCTAACCGTGTGAACTCTAAGACAGTAAGGTTAATCATTTATATATATATATATACAAGTGCCCGACACAGAGCTCCGCCCCTATGGCCATGTGTGATAGTACTCGGCGGGCTTGCCTCCCCCCCTCCCCCGACGGGTCGCTGCGGGCTGCGTCCACATCAAAGCGGGCTGCGTCCACATCAAGGCGGACTGCATCCGCAACATATAAATATGAGTACTCAAAATGACCGTAAAAAAATATACATAAATATTACAATTTTTATCTTGTAAAACAATGTACATTTTAAGCTAAAAATATTAATTTTGACTTTAATAAATTTGATTGATTGAATAGCTTGCTAACATGCCTAATGACAACCTTTCTTGAATAGCCCGCTGACATGTTTAATGACAACCAATCATAGTAGGTGTATGAGCTATATTAAAAAACTTTTTGAATTTAAATAGATTTTCATCATTACTTCTAATTTTTTGATAGTGTAATGACATGAATGAACATTGTATTTTATTTTTTTGAAATAAATTATAATATATGTCAAATCATTAAAATATAAAAATGAAGGCATAACTGATATTTTTGAATGTTTCACCAAAGACAACTTTTCAGTTATAATAGTGGAAGATATATATATATATATTTGAATGTTTCACTACTATTAGTCGTGGGCAAATAGCACGGGCACGGAAACCCCGCCCGGGCCTGGCCCGGCAAAAGCCCGGGCCAAGGCCGGGCTTGGGACCCTTACTGGACCCCCATTTTTGCAGGTTGCCCGGCCCGGTGCTATGCCCGGGCTGGGCCGGGCAAAGCCTGGGCGCCAGGCTAGCCTGAGCCCGCCACCGGGCTAAGCAAAAATCCCGCCTAATCAGCTGATTAGGCGGGATTTTAATCCCGCCTAATCATAGGCGGGATTTTAATCCCGCCTAATCATAGGCGGGATTTTAATCCCGCTTATTTAGGCGGGATTAAAATCCCGCCTTCTGTGTTCAGGCCGGCCCGGGCCGGCCTGAATGGCCTAACCGGGCTCCTCCTTTGAGAGGGAGCCCGAGCCCGGCCCGACCCGGTTCAAACTGGGCCCGGGCCGAGCCCGGTTGATAAAAAGTTCGGGTCTGACCGGACCGGACCGGTCGGGCTTTTTGACCACAACTACTACTACTACTATATATATATATTTATATATAGTAGTAGTGATAGCATGGAGGTATTTATGTAATATCATGATTTGATGTTCCAAATATGCATGGTCGTCCGGAGCGGTCACTATGTCTATAAAAAAGAGTAGAGGAGGCTGATTTCAATTATTGTAGAATTGGAAACACATTTTTGGTTTCTCACAATATCTTCATGGTGCCGACTCCGTGGAATATAGGTATTTGAGCCTAGATCCTCAATTATCCTTCACTTGGTCAAACTCCACCTCCCTTAACTTCCAACCACCTTATTTCATGCATAATGACCTTATAACTACCTAATCCCCATTAAGCCTTACTCATAACTACCCCATAACAACTTCCACCTCTCTATCCATATCCGCAAGCCACTCCTGGACCAAAATCGACCTCCTTCACCTTCAAATTCTGCAGCTGCTTCCTCCAATACCATCAAGCACACTAGAGCCCTTTATGTGCCAGTCCTCCTTCCCCGTATCGCCTTCAACCATTCTGAGTCCCCCTAACCGACCTGCACTCCCAGGACAAATCCCAATAATAGCCCATAACCGCATTTGGTCTCCACCTTGCTTCTATTCCAGAACTTGGACACCCCTACGAACACCTCCATATCCCTCCCACCAGTCCGAATACTTCCCTCCACTACTCCAACAGCCAACCAGCCCCACCCAGGCTCTCATAATCTCCTCCTAACCCACCCAACCACTAAAATTTGGGTAGAACCGCTGCAGAATTGTTGTACAATCTTGAATCAGCCGTCGTTCATGTCCTCTGGGCTCTTATTTTTATGGAAGTTCCTATTTGAAGTTATTCTTTATTGGGTTAAGAACAGATGATTGTGGATGTTAATTCGTATGTGTTTACTCATGAATTGCCTACTTACATGGCTTATTCGCTTAGAATTTAATTGAAACAATATAAGTCTTAATTTAACCAGAAATTGCTAGCTTATTCATTGTTCTAATCTTAATTGTAATTGATTGTGCATACTTTTACTCATTACAGCACTTATTGCAATTAATCATTGCATACAGTTATTTGTGCATTGCTTCATTCTTAGATCCTCACGGCACTTCACTAACAAGAATTCATTAGAGTTTTCTTAGTGCACAATTAAATGTTCACCTCATTTTATCTTGCATCAGTTGGAACTTGAAGGAATATGCATTAGTCCTCCCCAACAACAGCTGATATGCTTTTTGTATATCTCCAATTTATAATCTGATTATACAAGTATACCTATGGTTTATAGTAAAAGATATTTTAAGAAAAAATATTAAGTGTCGTATTCTTCGGGATTGTTTAAAGTTTTTGCTCACTAAACTACTATTATTTTATCTAAGTAGAATTTTGATGGTTTGAAAACATAAAGAAAAAGACGATAAATTGAGATAGAGAAAATCGGGATTAAAATAGTACTTGATCTAGAATTCATCTAAAATGAAATAAAATAACTTAATTTATATCATAACCCACTTAATGAAATACCTTAATAGCTCTCTTGAGAAATATCACAAGGGAATTTAGTGCTGGATTTTACTAATCGATCTAGCCCATTCAAAAAGGTAGATTGTTGTCGCGGCTCACTCGAGCCTCTTGGTAGACAGGTTTAAATTGGACCGTCTTAGCACTGGAGCGGTCAAGCGCACAATCAGTCACAGAGAAAAGGAGACGACCGACGAGAGATTTTTTGTATGTGGAAAACCCCGAAAAAGGGTGAAAAACCACGTGATCAAATCAGTGCCGACCAAACTTCATTATTTGTTGTTTGTGTACAATTTTTTTGAGAGAATTCGAGAGGGACAGGTCACTCCTCGTTACAATTGTCGGGGAAGAGAGAGAGAGAGATAAATGGACTCGGAGGGCGACAGGTCACCGCTCACGGAGTTAAGTCTTTCTCTTGGCCGCGGTGGGGAGCACCGTGCTCTGGAACCTGGACAGACTTTAGCTGTTGCTTGGAGGCTTCCGTGGCGCGTTCCACGCGTCTAGGTGTCGGCGGCTTGTCTCTTGTTGCGTGCAGAGGAATATGGTGCGGAGCGCCCGCTGCTGTTTGGGGGGTTGTTACAGACTGGTGGGCGCAAATCGTGCTGAGCATGCTGGAGTGCGCTTGAGAGGTGCTCTGTGTTCTTTGCAGAGAGTCCTGTGGACTGCCGGCGTCATTCAAGTGCAAGGCATGTGCTCGGGAGCAGTATTGAGAGCAAAGCGCTTGGAGGCGCGCCTATGAGCGGAGCGCGCGGAGGTGCGCTTAGGAACGGAGTGCACGGAGGCGCGCTTAGGAACAGAGCGTACGGAGCCGCGCTTCGGAGCGGCGCGCGCTTCAAAGCGGAGTGTGCGGAGTCGGGCTTAGGAGTGGAGGGCGCGGGAGCGCGCTTGGGAGGGGAGTGCGCGGAGGCGCGCTTAGAGCGGAGCGCACGGAAGAGATTTTCCGCCATTAAGCGCCTACGTCCCGTTTTTTCTACTCTCCCAAATGAGGGCCTATGGGCACCTTTTATAGATTTTAGTAGGCGCGACGCATTAATTTTCCCCGGTAACTACTACAAGGACGAATAGAAAAGCCCGAATTGGAGCACACGGATCACCATTTTTATGAAAATAATAATCCCCCCCCCCGGCGGTTTGGACCCATCGGATGGTCTGATCGCCCAGTCGGTGAGGGGAGGGGCGGCTCAGCCGGTGGCGGGTGGTCGGAAGCGGCGGCCCGAGAGACTATGCACCGGCTGAGGGCGCCCACCAAGGGGGGTGGCCCTCCACGCGGTGGTGGAGGGCCGGGCGACCAAGGGGCCGCCCGATTTGGGCGGCCAAGGGTCTACCCGATAGGGCGGCCAGATGGCAGCCCTCCGCACGCCAGCGGAGGACTGGGCAGCCAAGGGGCCACCCGATCTGGGCGGCCAAAGCCGCCCGATCTAGGCGGCCAAGTGGTCCCCCGATCTAGGCGGACAGGGGGGCAGCCTTCCTCTTGCCGGAGGAGGGCAAAGTGTTGGAAAGAATCCTTGCCTAATAATTAGTGTGTATTAGTTTCCTTGTTTGCTATGCTATGTTTTAGGAAATATTAGGTGTCATGGGGTGGCCTGATTAAGAGGTTTTAATTTTCAGTTTTATTTCTTTTTTTGTAAAGTTTATGTGTCATTTTTGGCTTCCTTGTAAAGCTTTATTTAAGCAAAGGAACAATAAGAATAGAAGTAAGTTTTCCTGCTACCAAACCGATTGTGTTCACGTGATTTTCCACAGCCCACCGGCAGTTTCTAACATCTGGTATCAGAACGGATTCCGATCGTGACATGAAAATGACGGGGAAGTAGGCCGACGCGAGCACCTCGAGTGACGGCGTCGTGATCCAAAGGGTGATTCGTGAGGTGGGCAGCGGGAGTAGCTACCCCGTCCTCACCAAGATCAATTACTCTGATTGGGCGCTCCTGATGAACGTGAAGTTAAGGGCGCGAGCTCTCTGGCATGTCATTGAAGGAGCCGGCGCCGATGTGCAGGAGGAAATGATGGCGCTCGATGCTTTGTGCGGCGCGGTACCACCGGAGATGGTGCCGACGATCGCCAAGAAGGAAACGACCAAGGAAGCCTGGGCCGCAATCGCGACCATGAGGGTCGGGGATGATCGCGTGAAGAAGTCGACAGCGCAGCAGATGCGCTGGAAGTTCGACCTCGCCACGTTCGACGACGGCGAGACCGTCGAGGACTATGCACTGCGCCTAACCAACATGGCGGCGCACCTCGCCACGCTCGGAGAAAATCTGACGGACGTCGAGATCGTCGCCAAGATCCTTCGTAACCTGCCGCCCAGCTTCAAGCAGATCACGATCACGATCAAGATGCTGCTGGATGTGTCGACCATGACGGTCGCTGAGTTGGTGGGCGGCTTAAGGAAGCGGAGGAGACGTTCGAGGATGCACCGACGTCGCGTCAGCATGAAGGGAAGCTGTACCTCACGGAGGAGGAGTGGGACGCACGGCGAAAGAAGCGCGAGGCTGAGAATCACTCCGGCGGCGGTGCCAGAGGTGGCAGCAGCACTAACAGGGGAGGAGGAAGACGCGGACGCAGCCGTGGGCGCGGTGGTTCGGGCGGGCCGCCTAATTCAAATCGGCCAACTGGCAACGAGTGCAGACGCTGCGGGAAGATGGGCCATTGGGCACGTGAATGCAGGTCAAAGCCCAGGCGGGAGCAGGCCCACGTAGCATACGATGAAGAGGAGGCCTCTCTCCTGTTGGTAAAGTCATCCCCAACCCCAGACACCACAATCCCGGAATCCACATCGCCAACCGCATCACCAACACCGGCCGCACCGGTGTTTGTCCCGCCGCCAAGAGACAATCCGGTGTTGCAGGAGGCGGGCCGGGAGCATGGAGATGGCAGATCTGGGGCGAAGTCGATGGGATCTGTCGCCCAGATCGAGATCCGGGAGCAGAAGGTGTTCGCCCACCTTGGAGAGGAGAAGGAGCGGGAGGCGGAGACCTGGGTCTTGGACACCGGTGCCACCAACCACATGTCTGGATCCAGGGCCGCCTTAGCAAGGCTGGACACGGAGGTACTCGGCATCATGCGGTTCGGCGACGACTCGGTGGCGCGGATCGAGGGTCGGGGCACCGTTTCGTTCGTGTGCAAGAACGGCGAACTCCGCTCGTTCTCTGGGGTGTACTTCATCCCCCGGCTGACGACAAACATCTTCAGCATCGGCCAGCTCGATGAGGGCGGCTACAAGGTGGACCTCGATGCCGGGGTGATGAGAATCCGCAAGCCCGGTGGACAGCTGCTAGCGAAGGTGACTCGGACGGCAAACCACCTATACCTGCTGCGCATCAAAGTGGCGTCGCCGTCATGCTTGGCGGTGCGCGGGCGTGGGGACGAGGTGGCGTGGCGCTGGAACGAACGGTTTGGCCACGTCAACATAGCGGCGCTCAGGAAGCTGGCTCGGGAGGAGCTAGTGCGCGGCCTGCCGGAGCTCGGGCAAGTCGATCAGTTGTGCGAGGCGTGCCAAGCGGGGAAGCAGAGGCGCACTTCCTTCCCGACACAGACAAAGTACCGGGCTCAGCAGCGGTTGGAGTTGGTGCACGGTGACTTGTGCGGGCCCATTACGCCGGCGACGCCCACAGGAAACAAATACTTACTACTAGTGGACGACCTCAGCAGGTATATGTGGGTAGCCGCGATTCCTTCAAAGGATCATGTTGCGGCTGCCATCAAGGAGATCCAGGCGCGAGTGGAAGGCGAGTCCGGCGTCAAGCTGAAGGCGCTCCGGACCGACCGCGGTGGCGAGTTCACTTCGGCCGGGTTCGCAGAGTACTGCGCGGCTGAGGGCGTGCATTGTCAACACACCGCGCCATACAGCCCGCAGCAAAATGGCGTCGTCGAGCGCCGGAACGGCACGGTGGTGGCAACTGCAAGGAGTATGCTGAAGGCAAAGGGCTTGCCCGGTTGGTTCTGGGGTGAGGCAGTAAGCACTGTCATTTACATACTGAATCAGTGCCCGACGAAGAGCGTGGACGGGATGACACCGTTCGAGGCATGGCACGGGAAGAAACCAGCGGTGCACCACCTCAGGAAGTTCGGCTGCATCGCATACGTCCGGAACACGACGCCGAATCTGAATAAGCTCGACGACCGCGGCGGTAAGATGATCTTCATAGGCTATGAGCACGGCTCCAAGGCGTACCGCGCGTACGATCCCACTACAACGCGCGTTCATGTGACACGCGACGTGGTGTTTGAAGAGCAAGCCCAGTGGGACTGGGGCACCGACGGCAAGGACATTGAGCCAAGCAGCGGCAATGATGTCTTCACGGTGGAGTACGCGACCATGGGGCAGGGAGCGCAAGGGGCTGATGATGCTGGAGGAGGTGTACCGGGAGAGCAGTCGCCACTCCCCGGCACGGCCAGTGGCGAACTGGAGCCCGGCTCACCGGACGGCATCGACGACGACAACCTCGACGTGGCCCACGACGATGACGGACCTCTCCGCTTCCGCGACGTCAGCGACATCATCATACCGGCCTTGCCGCCTGGTTTCGCACCGCGCGCGCTGGCGGTCGAAGAGCTGCACGCGGTAAGCGCCGACGAGCCTGCCTCATTCGCCGAGGCTGAGGGCAGCCCCAGCTGGAGGAAGGCGATGATGGAGGAGATTGAGTCCATCGAGGAGAATGGCACCTGGTACCTCGCCGACCTCCCACCCGGACACAAGGCGATCGGTGTGAAATGGGTGTTCAAAGTGAAGAGGGATGAGCATGGGGCGGTGTCCAAGCACAAGGTGCGTCTCGTGGTAAAGGGCTACGCGCAACGGCACGGCATCGACTACGACGAAGTGTTCGCGCCGGTGGCCCGGCTCGACTCCGTGCGCCTGCTCATCGCACTCACGGCACACAAGGGGTGGGAGGTACACCACATGGACGTCAAATCGACGTTCCTGAACGGCGATCTACAGGAGGAGGTCTACGTCGAGCAGCTGGCGGGTTTCATA
Organism: Platanthera guangdongensis; assembly: GCA_039583875.1. Taxonomy (NCBI): domain Eukaryota; kingdom Viridiplantae; phylum Streptophyta; class Magnoliopsida; order Asparagales; family Orchidaceae; genus Platanthera; species Platanthera guangdongensis. The sequence goes on from CM077167.1 coordinate 156,768,485, forward strand.
ATCACCGGCAAGGAGCACAAGGTGCTCAAACTTCGGAAGGCGCTGTACGGCCTGCATCAAACTCCGCGCGCCTGGAATGCAAAGCTGGACGACACGCTGGTATCGCTCGGCTTCAGGAGGAGTCCGTCGGAGCACGCCATCTACGTCAGGCGAAATGGCGACGCTCAGCTAGTGGTCGGGGTCTATGTCGATGACCTTGTGATCACCGGCTCAAGCCCCAACGACATCAAGGCTTTCAAGAAGGATATGGCGGCCGCTTTCAAGATGACCGACCTCGGCCTGCTTCACTACTACCTCGGCATTGAGGTAAAGCAGAGCGCGCGGGGGGGGGGGGGGGGGGGGGGGGGATCTCTCTAAGTCAAGGCGCCTATGCCGGCAAGATCTTGGAGAGGAGCGGCATGACCGGGTGCAATCCCTGCCAAGTGCTCATGGAGGCACGCCTGAAGCTGAGCAAGCTTAGTACGCAGCTGTCGGCCGACGCAACGAAGTACAGGAGCATTGTGGGGAGCCTCAGGTATCTGGTTAACACTCGCCCGGATCTAGCGTTTGCGGTTGGGTACGTTAGCCGGTTCCTGGAGGATCCGCGAGAGGACCACTTCACCGCGGTAAAGCACATCCTGCGCTATGTGGCAGGGACTCAAAATTGGGGACTCTGGTTCGGCAGGAAGGAGGAGGTCGAAGCCAAGTTGACTGGTTTCAGTGACTGCGATTATGCTGGAGATGTCGACGTCAGCAAGAGCACGACGGGGGTGATCTTCTTCCTTAACAGCAGTCCGATCACTTGGCAGTCCATGAAGCAGAAGGTGGTGGCCCAATCACGTTGTGAGGCAGAGTACATAGCAGCTGCCAATGCTGCTAGTCAAGCATTATGGCTCAGTCGGGTGTTGGCAGAAGTGCAGGGAACAACACCGAAGGCACCAATGCTGCGGCTGGACAACCAGTCCGCCATTTCGTTAATCAAGAATCCAGTACTCCATGGAAAAAGCAAGTATATTCGAGTAAAGTACCATTTCGTCCGGGAGTCTGCTGAAGAGGGCCTGATCAGTGTAAAATTCATCAGGAGCGAGGAACAACTGGGCGACATCCTCACAAAGCCGCTCGGTAAGACCAAGTTTCATGAACTAAGATCAAAGATCGGCATCATCAATGTTAACGGCAAGCACGGCAAGGCTTAGGAGGAGAATGTTGGAAAGAATCCTTGTCTAATAATTAGTGTGTATTAGTTTTCTTGTTTGCTATGCTATGTTTTAGAAAATATTAGGTGTCATGGGGTGGCCTGATTAAGAGGTTTTAATTTTCAGTTTTATTTCTTTCCTTGTAAAGTTTGTGTCATTTTTTGCTTTCTTGAAAAGCTCTATTTAAGCAAAGGAACAATAAGAATAGAAGTAAGTTTTCCTGCTCACGTGATTTTCCGCAGCCCACCGGCAATTTCTAACACAAAGGGCCTCCGGATTAAAGAGACAGGAGGGCCGCCCGATTTGGGCGACCGGAAGGCCGGGCTGTTAGTCTTGGGCAGTTATGCCCTGGTCGGCTCCCCACCACTCTCTAGCGGTTACCCAGCTAGCAGGGAGTTTTTTAGATACCCGCATCCCACGTGTGGGGATACATTTAGTGGTTTTTTGAAGCGGTAATTATGCGACCATATCAATTGTATTTTCAGGTAACAAAACCCTAGACGCAATTGGATTAGCGAACTGATCGTGTAAGCATAGGAAACGGATGCATAACCTAGAAGAAATAAACCTTGAGGTGCTCCCATGTGTCGGCGATCGTTAGGGGCCCGTGCTCCTTGACGACGTCAAAAATGGCGCGGGTGATCGACTGTGTCTGCTCCGGCGGCGTTCTCAGCTCAATCGGCTTCATCTTCGGCTTTGGCTTCTTCGCGAGGCAGCGTATCGCCGTCGCAAACATGATCGCTTCCCTCCGGCAATCACTCGCCTCTTCGTCCCCGCCGGGAACTCACTCGCTCTCTCTTCCTCACCGCCGGGCACCCACCGAAGCGTGCAGATTCGGCAAAGGTTGTTACTGAACTACCACGGCTACTGATCAATTTATCATCGACTTTGAAGGTTAAAATAATTTTATTTCTGAATAATTTTAGTATAAATAAATTTTTTTTAATAACATGAATATTTTGTAAAAAAAAAAAATTAGATGTGTGTTGGAAGGATAACTTGACTGATTTATTGACGAGAGGAATGTCCAAAGAAAGATTAATCAAAATAGTGAGGAAATGACAGTAATGACGATTTTGCTCGGCCTTGTTAAAGATTAGGTGATTTAGTTCATTCTTAGTTTAAAGATTTTGATTTTTCTGATTTTTTTTTGTCAAAGCAAGCATGTTGTGCTCTGTTGATGTTTTTGGTTGCTGAGTTCAGATCTAATAAGTTTTTTCATTTCAAATCTGATGTTGACAACTTCACTTGGATTCAGCTATATTGTCTTGGAGCAGAGTATTATTTCAAACTAGATAACACGATCTGATTTGATTTGCCTTTTTTTCTGTTAATTGGTTTCATTTCAAAATTGATGATTTTCAGTTAACTTTAAAAGAACAGTAACTGTGACATTCCATAAATGAACACATATATAGTAATGGTATCCAAAAGTCCAAAAATCGTTTCGTTTTGAAACAGATGACAGATTCTGAGGTTAAATCTATAATACTCTATGATAATGTCCTCTTAACCAATAATAATAATAAATGTTATGTTCTTATAGTAGAACTAGATATTTGTACATTTTAAAAAAAATTAAATTCATTCTAAAATAAAATTCTCTATTGAAAATTACAGGGCGTGCTGATATAGGAGGAGCACTGGTAGACTGGAATCCGGATCAGGATGATCTGTTAGATGATGACAATTAGAGTATTAATAGATTTCTTTTGCTTATCTATTTTTCAGAGCATTGTTTAGCTCTCTTTTCACATGTTTGTTTGGACTATTTGTTACTCTCTGTTGATTTGTGATGTTAGGCGTATAGGGCTTGTGCCCTGTTTGTACCTGAGACTGTACTGTGATATGACTGAGTTTTATTTTACTTATGCATACATACTATTTTTTGTTTAAGTCTAATATGTTTAACATGTGCTAGACACTGTTGTGAATGATTTACGTTTGACTAGACATTGCACAAATCACCATTTTCCAAAGTCGGATTTATGACAAATGTACAACCTCGTATCCGGCGAGTGGGCCTCTCCATTTTCTGAGACGGGCGAACACCAAGAGAGACACGGGGCTCGGCAACACCCAGCTCGCCCAGGCGAGCCCGGCGCGTGCCACGTGAGTTCGGCCAACCTCGCGAGCTCGGCGTTCATCGAACGGAGCTCGACGTTCGTCGCTCTCTCGACCTTTTTGCCGACCTCCAGATGGCTCGTCGAGTCCAGACAGCTTGGCGGGGTCGCGGCTCACGATCAGGGCAATCCGTGCCCGTGCTCGTCGCCCTTGCCGAGTAGAGACTGTCGAGGGCTACTCGCCCATCGATCTGTGAGGTATTCTTACCATTTTGCCCCCGCTGGCCTGCCCATAACCTCTCAGAACAGCGGAGTTACGCTGTTGCCAGGCCAACCTGGACTGCACATAGCCGTTCAGAACAGCGGAGGTTCACTATTTGCAGGCCATTTTCAGAAATCTATAAATATGACCCAAGGGGTACCTCAGAAAGCATGCTTCTTGTACCCACCTATTTCCTGATCTTCTAAGCGCTTTCTGAGGTTACCTTAGCTCGGTCTTTGGCTAAGGAGGGGAAGCGCTCTAAGATCTTTTGGGTGTGTGGTGGGTCCTCCACGCCGAGAACTTGAGTCAGTTCTTCTTTGCTTCCTTTGTTATTTTGCTTGCAGGAGAGAAGTAGGTGCGCGATCACTCATTCCCCAAGGGTGAACTCCACAAGAGACCGAGTTTTCAGTTTCAACATTTTGATACGGTGAGCATGGAGCGTGGTTAGTACAGAAAATCTTCAGCGAGCTCGATGACAGGAGGACAAGGATCTAACAGGTCGGACTCGCCGCCCCCCCCCCCCCCCACCTCTTGCCACGGTGAGAATGTTCGAGGACTTCAGGAACGTGGTGCTCGGCCTCGTCAAGTTCGCACTCGGCGCGCGGGCTGAATACTCGACCCCAGCTGCCCAGATCGCAGCCGCCCCATCTCTGGGCAAGGACGCCCCCGGCAGGCGAGCTGGGAAGGAGGTCACTGAGGAAGGAAGGGGATGCGAGCTCCTTGGGAGCGTGTTCTTCCCCAGCTCGGTAAGCGGAGGCCGGATCGGCAATTTGGGGCTGCGAGATGTGCCACCTCGCCCAGTAGGGGTGAAATCCCCTTTAGCGAGTTGGTTTCTTCTGCCCCGGTTCCAGAGGGGTTCAGGGAACCCGAAATGTCCTACTACGCCGGGAAGGGGGACCCGATCCAGCACGTCCAATTGTTCGAGGACGTGGTTTCGATCTGGCAGATGTCGGATGGCTTCAAGTGCCGACTCGTCGCCATCACCTCAAGGAGAAGGCGAGGGAGTGGTTTCACCAGTTGCCGGCCAGCTACATCTATTGCTTCGAGGACCTGCGTCTGTGGTTAATCACCTCGAAGAGGAGGAAGAAGGAGTCAGACTCCCTATTGCACATCAAGCAGGGAGTGAATGAGACCCTGGGGAGCTATGTTGACCAGTTCCAGGAGGAGGTCACCCAGGTCCAGGAGATGTCAGGCCATAGCTTGATGATGACTTTCACCCTGGGGCTGCAGCAGGGTTTCTTCAGGATGGAGCTGAAGAGAGTGCCCCCCCCTCATACGAGGAGCTGATGGAGAGGGCGGCGAGGGAAGTCGATGGGGAAGCGTCAAATCCGGAGTTTGCCCGGAAGCTGGCCAGATGGGCCACATAGGAAGAGAAGGAGACGAGAGGTGGAAGGGGGCAGGAGGAGAGGAGAGTCGAGCCCCGGCAGAGGGAGCAGAGGCAGCTCCAAGGGCAGCAGCAGCCCAGGTGGGGGTGTCAGGAGCCGGACCGTCAGTTGGGCTAGAGGCCCGAGTGGCAATACCAGGGGCCACGAAGAGGATACCAAGGAAGGGATCACCACCAGGGGGTCAGGATCAATTCCACCCCTCGGGTTGGAGGCAGGCGCAAAGGCCTCCACTCCCCAATCAAGACCAGGTTATGACCATAGCCATGGGGGAGAGGAGGAGAGCAGTGCGGAGGAGGAGGAGAGAAGTAAGGGTGGATTTGCCCTACTGCGACTTCCATCAAGAGGAACGGCACGCCACAGCCACGTGCCCGGAGTTCCTCGAAATGAGGGGAAACAGGGAGCAGCAACAGTAACAGCAATAGGGGCGCCAGGAAGTGAGGATCATGGAGGTCCTGTCTCAGGTGGAGGAGGATCGATGTGAAGACCGGGTGGACGTCGGGACCCGAGGAGGGATCAGAGTGATCCATGGGGGTGGGGGGTGGGGGTTGAGGCTTCTCGGAGGGCGAGCCTCCACATCATGTATCTTCAGAGTGTTGGCTCCACTTCCCAGACCCCACCCCCGGAGGAGAAGATTACCTTCTCAAGAAGTGATATGTCGGATCATGAGGATCCCTTCTGCGATGCGCTGGTCATCCAGACAGCCATCGAAAATTTCACCGTCTCCCGGACCCTCATCGACAACGGAAGCTCCATCAACGTCGTCTTTAAGAAGGCGTTCGATGCAATGAAGGTGGAGATGAAGAGGGTGTTGGCCTCGGATGGGCCCTTGTTTGGGTTTTCGGGGGAGATGAAGGAGGTAGAAAGAGGAGTTGGGCTCCATCTCACCCTGGGGGGCAATCCCGGAACTGCAGGTTTGTCATCGTGGATGCCCCTAGCAGCTACAGTGCCATCTTCGGGAGGCCTCACATCAGCGCCTTTCGCTGCGTCCCCTCATATTTCCACCAATGCTTAAAGTTTAACGCCGAGGGGATCCAAGTCCGGGTCCGGGGTGACCCCAAAGTAGTAAGGGAGTGTTATGTCACCGCCCTGAACTCCATCTCTTGGCAGGAGGGGGCCGAGGAGATGGAGCGGAGGATGGAGGAAGCGGAGCAGGAGGCTAACAAGGAGGAGATGGAGGTGGAGAGCTACACCGAGGTAGAGGTGGCAGGAGGAGTTCAGGAGGAGCTGGCCGAAGCGATGGTCGTAGAGGGAGTAGAGGAGGAGGTTCTTGTCCCAGAGGTGGGGGGCATCGGAGAATGGGAGAGCAGTCCAAGCTGGAGGCTATGGAAGAGGTGGTGGAGCTGAAGGTTCTCACCCTTGGAGGCAGGGTGGATAAGGTTCGTGTCAGCGGAGGGCTGACCCCGGAGTCTCAAGGCAGGATGCTGGCGTGCATCTAGAAGAACGTGAACATCTTCACATGGATCGCCGCGGAGATGCCGGGGGTTGAAGCAGATGTGACTTGCCACCGCCTCAACCTGGACCCGGGAACACGCCCCGTCCAACAAAAGAAGAGGTCCACCACGGACAAGCTGGTCGAGCCCATCAAGGAGGAGGTGGCAAAACTTCTCAAGGCCGGCTTCGTATCTGAGATCCAATACCCTGGCTGGGTCTCCAATGTAGTCATAGTTAAAAAGGAGACGGTCGGTAGCGTATGTGTATCGACTTTTCTTTGCTTAATAGATCATGCCCTAAGGATTATTATCCCTTGCCTCGGATCGACGCGTTGGTTGACTCAGCCGTCAGTTTTTCTATAATGAGCTTTTTAGATGTGTTTTTTTAGGTTACCATCAAATCAGGATGCACCCCCGGACGTCAAGGATGTCACATTCATCACGGGGGATGGATGCTACTGCTATAAAATGATGCCTTTTGGGCTGAAGAACGCAGGGGCAACCTACCAAAAGATGATGGACATGGTCTTCAGGGAACAGAAGGGGAGGAACCTGGAGGTTTACATGGATGACCTCATGATCAAGAGTCAGGACGTGGACTCTCACCTCTAGGACCTAGAAGAGACCTTCGCCACCCTGCGCAAGTACAAGATGTGGATTAACCCCCTGAAGTGTGTCTTCGGGGATAGCAGGGGAAAGTTCTTGGGGCATCTCCTCGCCCCCGCAAGGGTCGAGCCAAATCCTGATAAGGTCAAAGCTATCATGGAGCTGCGCCGCGGAATACTAAGGAGGTGCAACGATTGACAGGGAAGCTGGCAGGGTTAAACATGTTCCTCTCCCGGGCCGGGGAGAAGTGCTCCCCCTTCTTCAAAACACTGGGGGGGGCAAAAGTTCGAGTGGACCAAGGAGTGCGAGGAGGCATTCCAAGCTCTTAAAATGCAGTTGACGCGGGCTCCGTTGCTCCAAGGGCCAAAGGAGGGGGAGAACCTATTTTTGTATCTCGGGGTCGGAGCGGAGGCCTTGAACTATGTCCTGGTGCGTGAAGAGGGGAAGAAGCAGCTCCTCATATACTACGTGAGCCAGGTCCTGAGAAAGGCCGAGCTCCGATATCCAATCTTGGAGAAGCTGGCCTTCGCCCTGATGATCTCAGCCCGAAGGCTGCGGCCCTACTTCCAGGTATACTCCATCCGAGTGGTGACTGACCATCCCCTCCGCAACATCTTCGAGGGGGTGGAGCATTCAGGTAGGTTGGCCAAGTAGTTGGTAGAATTGAGCGAGTTCGACATCTCCTTCGTCCCCTGCCTCTCGATTAAGGCTCAAGCGATGACCGACTTTTTGGCCAATTATGTGATCGAGGTGGTGGAGGAAGAGCTCACTCGTCCGACTCTATCGAAGGTGAAGGTAGATGGCGCTTCAGGGAAGCATTCCCTGGGGGTGGGGGTGATCTTGGAGAGCCCCCAAGAAACTAGAATCGAGCAAACGGTGGTGGTGCACTTCCCCATCACTAATAACCAGGCCGAGTATGAGGCCGTGATAGCAGGGCTGAGCCTGGCCAGGGAACTAGGAATGTTGGGCGTGGAGGTCCTCACTGACTCAATGGTGGTAGCTTCCCAGATCAACGGGGAGTTTGAGGCAAGAGAGCCCACCATACGGCTATACTTAGCCAAAGTAAAGGGGGTCGTTGACACGTTCCAAACTTTTTTCCATCCGACACGTGCCCCAGGAGGAGAATGAGCGGGTCGATTAGCTAGCGAAACATGGTCCCCAGGTGGGGGGTACCATCACCGATCTATTCCGCCCTTCCATCGAAGAAGGAGAGTTGATGGAGATAGAACGACACACCTCGTGGATGGACCTGATCACGACTTTCCTCTCCTCAGGAGAGTATCCGGAGGGGATGGATAAGAAGAGGCTCAGACACAAATAACCATACTATCTCCTCTGGGACGGGTAGCTGTATAGGAAGGCTCTCTCGGGAATGCTGGCTCGTTGAGTGGCCGAGGGGGAAGTACAAAGAATCTTGGAAGAAGTCCACTCCGGGGAGTGTGGGAGTCACTCCGGGAGTCGGACCCTGGAAGGAAGGATCGTCAGGCTATGGTATTTTTGGGCCACCCTGGGCCACGATGCTGCGGAATTCACAAAGAGGTGTCACAAGTGCCAATTATTTTGCCCCCCTCCAGCTACAGCCGGCCCAGCGCCTCAGGAGCATCACAGCCCCCTAGCCCTTCGCAATTTGGGGAATGGATTTGGTCGGGTCATTCCCCCAGGCCAGCGGGCAAAGAAGGTTCCTGTTGGTGATGATTGATTATTTCTCTAAGTGGTTGGAGGTGAAAGCGCTGGCCAAGGTGACTTCCCAGGTCATCAGGAACTTTGTTTGGGGGGAGATCATCTGCCGCCACGGGCTGCCCCAGGCCATTGTCACGGACAACGGGCCCCAGTTCGCCAGCGCAGAATTCACCAATTTCTGTGGGCAGCTCTGGATCGACCTCAGGTTCGCCTCAGTTCACCATCCCAGGAGCAACGGGCAGGTGGAAGCTGCGAATAAAATTATTGTAAACCTCCTAAAGAAGAAAGTAGAGAATCTCAAAGGGAGTTGGGTGTAGCAACTTCCCACGGTTCTCTGGGCCCTGAGGACCACCCCCAACACAGCCACAGGTGAGACCCCTTTCAAGCTCTCCCATGGATGTGAGGCGGTACTCCCCATAGAATTCAAAGTTCAAATGCCTCGGGTGGTCGTGGTCGGGGAAGGCAGGGAAGAATGGCAGGTCGAGAACAAGGAAGTGCTGCGACTCTCCCTGGATATGGTGGAGGAGCTGCGTGACCTCTCCGCCATCCGACAAGAAGAGGTGAAAAGGAGAATGGCTAATTACTTTGACAAGCACTTCAGAGTCAAACAATTTGCGGAGGGAGACTTGGTCCTGAAAAAGGTAGATACAGCGGGAAGGTCGGCAACCGTGGGGAAGCTCAACCCCAGCTGGGAGGGTCCGTTCATTGTAAAAGAAGCATTGAGATCAGGATGGTATCGACTCCGAAATGTGGAGACCCTAAGTCTCACCTAGAGCGGTGACGACCTGAAGCGTTTTTATCCTTGAGACATGTAAGTGGTGTTTTGTTCTTAATAAAGTCTCTTGATGTGCCAATTCTGCTGCAGTAACTCATACGATAGGTTGTATTCATTTGACAGACCCCGAGCAGATCCCGCTGCCAGGCTCTCACCTAGCTGGCAGAGATGGATGTCACTCGATGGTGTCTGCTCGGACCCCGAGCAGATCACCCTGCTAGGCTCTCACCTAGCTGGCATGGCTGGATGTCACCTTATGGTGTCAACCTGGACCCCGAGCAGATCCCCCTGTCAGGCTCTCACCTAGCTGGCAGGGCTGGATGTCACTCGATGGTGTCTACCCGGACCCCGAGTAGATCCCGCTGTCAGGCTCTCACCTAGCTGGTAGGGCTGGATGTCACTTAATGGTGTCTACCTGGACCCCCAGCAGATCCCGCTGCCAGGCTCTCACCTAGCTGGCAGGGCTGGATGTCACTCGATGGTGTCTACCCGAACCACGAGCAGATCCCGTGACTAGGTTCACATAGCCGGCAGGGCTGGATGTAACTCAGGGTAGTCATATACTCTCCAGATGTTATCTAGGAAATCGGGCGTTTTTCCTGAAAATAGGGGAAAAACCCTTCACAGGCGAGTGAAGACTAGACAACACAGCTCGGCCTCGGCAGAAGGGTGGCGAGTCGGGCCCTTGGATCTCGCTGAAGGGAGGCGGGCTCTGGCAGGACGCTTCACCCCTTCTCAGTTTTACTTGTAAAACTTTTTAATTTTAGTCTTATATTAATAAAAAGATACGCAGCTCGCGAGCGAGCTGGGTGGTGGTGCGCCCAGTGCGGCGGGTAGTCCACCCCCAGAACATCTAGAAATTGGCGAGCTCTCAAGGTATACTCTCGGGAACGAGTCCTAACGACCATCCTAATCGCAAAATCTATCTACGCGAGGTCGCTAGGGGAAGGGCTCGCGAGCAAGCCGGTCACAACAAGGAAACCCAGAAAAAAGATGGAAGAAATAGACAAGATCATATCAAAAATGTTTTCAATTAAATAATGATAGTTACAGGGGGAGCTCGCCTCAGTGAGATTACAAAACAAAAAGAAAAAACAGGATCAGCATTTGCCCCCCACGCCGGACTGGCGAACCTCCCCCCCCCTTCACCGGACAAGTCCTGGAAGCCCTTCCCGAAGAGCGCGTCAAGGCTATCTTCCTTCTCGCTGGGCAGCGTCGCTAGGAACAGGCTCGGCATGAGGTCCCAGACTGAGATCTACTCGCAGCCCTCCACCAGCACTCATGTATCCTTCATCATCTAGAGGGTACATTCGGCGGTTTGGATCGAGTTGACCTGCAGCCTCTCAGCGACATCAACCTCACTGAAGATCCTCGGGCTCTTGTACGGGAAGGAGGGCTCGACATCACGATCTGGGAAGAAGATCTCTGCTTGGCGGTGAACCTCGCGGCTAAGGCTCGTGTTCTCCTCCTTCAGCTTCGCGTTCCCCACCTCCAACTCGGCAAGACGGGCGTGCAGCTGGACATTCTCATCCTCTAGCCTGGCAGCGCGAGTCCGCAACTCCCCGGCAGCCTCGGCATCCTGAAGAATAAAGAAACACATTTATGAGGGCGGAAATTTCTAAGTACAAAGGAAGGGAAGCAGCCCGATGCTTACCAGTCCGCCGGCGGCTTAGGAGAGAAGGTTTTCAGCAATGCCGAGCTGCCTCGCCAGGTCGAGGACCTTATCCTTAGCAACTTCGTGTGCCTGCTCGGCTCTTTGGAGGTGGTTACTGAGATTGAAGCTGCTGCGGACCATCATATGGTGGAGCTCCATGGCCCGCATGTGGGCCTGCATCCCCTCATGGCCGAGCTGCCGCAGGGTCATGCCCTTGTAGGCCTCGGTGTCCTCGCGGCCATAGAGGCCGAAGCCGAGTGCGTAGGCATGACCGGTGGAGAGCTCGTGGTCCGCCCAAGAGGGGTGGAGGGTGGAGATGGAGACTCGGTGGGCCAGCGCGTCCCACTGAACCATGGGCTCGCCAACCGAGTCCTTCCACCTCCCCCCAAAGCCGAAGAGGGGGGTGTTCCTTCGGCGTGGTGGGCTCGCGAGCCACCTTCTTCACGACAGGGGGAGCAGAGGTCTCGCCACTCCTCTGAACCTTGCTCGTGATCTATGTTGGGTACATTGGTTTAAATGTACCTGATTTGAAGAAGCCTCACCCTACTCAATGATATACATCAAAATATATTTGATGTGTTTTGAGTTTCATTGTGCAGGTCAAGTATTTATAGGGAAAGCTGAAAAGTTTCTAAGTCCATGTGTCGACACCTAGAAGGAAAGTGTCGACACTTAAGAAGACTTGTGTCGACACCCAGAGAAGCAATGTTGACACTTGGAGAAGTTGTGTCGACACCAGGGATGCAGAGTCGACACCAGACAGAAAGTGTCGACACATACAGTTTGTGTCGACACTCAATGAAGAGAAGTCCAGTGAAGCTGTGTCGACACTTAGAAGCAGTGTCGACACCCAGAGGAACTGTGTCTACATCAGAAAGTGTCGACACTTGGAGGCTGTGTCGACACTCAGCAAATTTCAGCAAAGTCTAAGTATATGTGTCGACATAATGAAAAATGTGTCGACACACAGCAGAAGACTCCGCACATGAAGAAAGTGTCGACATAATAAAGAATGTGTCGACACACAGCAGAAGACTCAACACATGGAGAAAGTGTCGACACTTGGAGGCTATATCGACACTCAGCAAAGTTCAACAAAATTCTAAGTACAAGTGTCGACACAAAGGAGATGTGTCGACACTCAGCAAAAGTCTCAACATAAGAAGAATGTGTCGACACAAGGAGAAGTGTCGACACTCAGAAAGTATCAACACAGAAGGCATGTGTCAACACCAAGAAGATGTGTCGACACTGAACAAGTTCAACACAAGTAGATGTGTCGACACTTACAAGAAATCAACTAAGTACTGAAGAACAAGGAGTTGTGTCGACACAAAATATCAGTGTCGACACATATTGAAGAAGCTGTGTCGAGAAGTAAATTCTACAACACAAGGAGTTATGTCGACACCTTGAAGGCTAGTGTCGACACTTAGTCTACTTGTGTCGACACTTAGTCTATAAGTGTCGACACTTAAAGATAGACTGTCTCGACACTTTCAGACAGTTACAGATATTTCAAGAAGTGACTGGATGACATGACAGCTGACAATCCAGCCGGTCTACTGCAACTGTTAGAGATGTCAGAAAGCCGTTAGAAACCGGATCAGCCGGTCACCATGAAGAAGGCCTATAAATAGGCTTATTCTGTCAACAGAAGAGAATGAACAACATAGAGAAAGAGAAGAAGATCTAGCTATTCATTGAAGAATCAATTCAAGTGAAGATCTAAGTAGTTGGAGAGAGAGAGCTCCTTCCAAGAAGACAGTTGTTGGAACCAGGCTGTAAAGAAGGGTTCAGATTGAGATCTGGATCTTAAGTCAGCAGTGATTGAAGATCAGCTGCAGAGAATCAATCCTATTGTGTTCTACATTCAAGAAGCTTTGAAGAAAGTCAAGTGAGGTTGATCTCAGCAGAGTTCTTCCAAGAACTCATCAAGAACCTATCAACTCATCTCTCTTTTTCTGAGTTGTAGGTATATACTTTGTATTCTAAATTTCTTGTAGGATCCTTAGTGATCTGAGTTGTAAGCCTACAATTATAAAGGCTGAGTTGTAGGGCCTGTGTGCCTGAGTGTAGGAGATCCATATCTCTGAGTGTAGGCCTTGTGGCTTAGTGTAGGCCTTGTGTCTGAGTGTAGATCTTTGGAGAAGACTGAGTTGTAGGGCCTTGGGCCTGAGCTGTAGGAACCATTTGGGGTTCTGAGTGTAAGATCTGAGGATCTGAGATATAGTGGAGGAGTTTGGCCGAATCTAGTACACTACTAGATAGGCGAAGGGGGAAAGTGGATGTACCCAAACCTTGGGGAACCACTATAAATCTGTGTGTTCACTGTGTGCATGCTTTATTCTATGATTGCTGATTGGTTGCTGTAAAGAAGTAGTTATAAATCTGTGAATAATCTGCCTAAAAGTTTAAAAAGATTTAGTCACCTATTCACCCCCCCTCTAGGTGATTAGGTACAATTTCTTTCAAGTGATATCAGAGGGAGGTTACTCAAAAAGGACTTAACTGTCTGAGTAGATCCTGTTGGCAGATTCAGTGAAATCAAGAACAGATTCAGCATAATCAAGAAAATCAAGAAAATGAGTTCAACAGAGAATCATAAGGAACTTGGATCCATGAAGTTGCCCATTTGCAGAAAAGAGATTTTTGACATCTGGAAAGAAAGGGTGAGACTATTTATGGAAGCCTCAGACCCTAGAATATATATCACAGTTAAAGAAGGGTCATATGTGCCTATGAAGGTATCTGTGTTAGATGCAAATCAGAGAACACCTAAAGACTTTTCTGAAATGACAAAAGATGAGATTATTCTGGTCACCATGGACAAGAGGGCTCAGAATATCATTGTAAGTGCCATAGATGATGCTACATTTCAGAACTTGATACACTGTAAGACATCTAAGGAGATGTGGGATACTTTGATAGTGTACATGGAGGGTTCAGAAGAGGTTAGACAGGACATAAAGTCTTTGCTAAACCAAGAATATGAGAGCTTCAGACAAGGCAGGTCTGATAGCATAACAGAATGCTATAAGAAATTCTATAGGATAGTTAATGAGTTAATGTCCTATGGAAGAGATTTCAGCAATTATGAGCTGAATGATAAGTTCTTGAGGTCCCTAACCAAGGATTGGGACACCAAGATCTGTGCCATAAGGGAAATGACTAAGTTAGCAGATATTCCTCCTCCAACTTTGTTTGGAAAACTGCTATCCTATGAAATGCAGTTGATGGTAAGGAAGGAGGAGGAGAAGACTAACAGAATTGAGAATAAAGAAAGAGTAGTGGCATTCAAGACAGAAGCCACCAAAAAATACAAAAGTAAGTCTCCATCTCCACCTCCAAGGGTTGCTGGATCTGAGTCAGATGAATCAGAAGGCAGGAATTCTGAAAGCAGTGAGAGTGATGAGGATTTTGCAGCTTTCACAAGACACTTTCAGAAGTTTCTAAAGAAGAAACAGTGGAGGTCAAAGCCATCCACTTCACAGGGAAAAGATGACTATTATCAGAACAAGAAGTCATCAAAGAAAGACAGGAGAAAACCCAAGTCAAGCAAAGCAACTTTATTAAAAATTGTATGTTATTGCCGTAACAAGCAAGGACATGTTGTTGTAGACTGTCCAGAGAAAAGGAAAGAGTCAACATATAAGAAAAAGACTCAATTCAAGGGCAAGAAGGAAAGGTCCTTTGTTGTCAAGAAGGACAAAGGCCTGTCAGACATGTCTTCTTCAGAAACTGAGTCAGAAGCTGAAGCTTACATAGGACTGTTTGCTGAAGAAGAGGAAGAGGAGTTCATCCAATTAATGAACTCTATATATGAGCAAGAGGACAATCAGTGTCAAGGACTGATGGGCTTAACAGAAGGTGACAAAATCCAGGATCAGCCTGGACCTAGTAAGGTACAAAATTGTTCTTTGAGTTCAATTTCTAGTGCTAGTTCAGATTCAGTTACATCAGCATCAAGTGATGCCAGTGGATCTGAATCTGAAGGGGATATTCATCAGTTGATTGATGAATATAGAGTTCTGTTGCAAGCTTTTAAGAAAAGCAAATCCTTGGCCAAAAGCCAGGCTAAGTAGATTGCTAATCTTAAAGTTGCTGCAACTGATTTTGAGAAGCTGATTGATCAAAAGTTAAATGAAATAGCCAGACTGAAGAACATAACTGTTATTCAGATGGGAACTATAACATTCAAGAATGATCAAATCAGAAATCTGGAGATTAGACTTCAGAAGGAGAGAGACATTGTTGCAAGATTTTCAAAACCAAAGTCTGTTCTACCTTTGATTGATGAATTTGTACATCAAAAGGGTAAAACTGGATTAGGGTTTACACAACCTGCTAGGACTGTAAAGTCCAAGTTTATGGGCAAAGCCCCAGTACTCAACAAGCCTGCTATAGATAGAACAACTAGGGTTGTATCTAAGCAAAGGTATAATAGATTTGAGTGTTGGTGCTGTGGCAAGGTAGGCCACTTTGTCATTGACTGCTGGCATAATTCTAGTGCCAAGATGAGTAACAAACTGCCTGTTGGAAGATCTACAGGTAGTTTTGTTAAGAGGCAAACTAACCAGCACCAAGGACCCAAGAATTCTTTGGGTTCTAAGGTCAACTAATCTGTTTTGCAGGTGAGTCCAAGTGGCCATGCCCCAATATGGTACTTGGACAGTGGATGTTCCAGGCACATGACTGGAACTAGGGGATTGCTGAAGGACTACACACCAATCAAGGATGGTCCTAAAGTAACCTTTGGTGGTTCTGAAAAAGGAATCATCAAGGGTTTTGGTAACATTTCTAGCAACCTTATAACTATTACTCAAGTGGCTTATGTTAAAGGTTTGAAACATAACCTCATTAGTATAAGTCAGCTGAGTGATCTAGGATATGACATCTCATTTGTCAAAGATGGTTGTCATATCAGGAGGTCAAACGATCAAGAGATCATTCTGACAGGTTATAGAAAGAGGAATGTCTATTGCCTAGACATTATGTGTGAGAACAATGGTTCTCCAGTGTGTCTTGTAGCTGATGAGAAAGTCTCTCATTGTGTCAAATGGCACAAGAGGCTAGCCCATCTCAACTACAAGACAATTGGCCAACTCTATAGCAAAGAGTTAGTGAGGAATGGTCCTCAAGTTAAGTGTATTAAAGATGGAATATGCTCAGCTTGTCAAAAGGGCAAGCAGATTAGATCCACCTTTAATAGCATTGAGAACAAAGATGCTGTGAGGTGCTTATACCTCTTGCATATGGATCTCTTTGGTCCTATGCCAGTTCACAGCCTAGGTATGAAGGTCTACACATTTGTGGTTGTAGATGACTACTCAAGGTTTTCCTGGGTGTTCTTCCTTAGACAGAAATCTGAAACACCTAGTATCTTCTATAGTTTTGTCAAACAAATTCAGAATGAGTTAGACAGTACAGTGGTCAAAATAAGAAGTGACCATGGTACTGAATTCCAGTCTGATAGCATGACAAAACTATGTGAAGAATTTGAGATATTTCAGGAATTTTCTTCACCAAGAACACCTCAGCAAAATGACATTGCTGAAAGGAAAAATAGAACCTTGATTGAGGCTGGTAGAACCCTATTAAGTGACACATCTCTCCCAGAACATTTCTGGGTTGAGGCAGTTAACACTGCATGCCATGTAATTAATAGGGCTACTATCACTAAGAGCCACAATAAGACCCCCTATGAGATTGTGAAATGCAGAAAACCAAACCTATCCTATTTCAGGATCTTTGGTTGTAAATGCTACATACTTAACAATGGAAAGTCTTACTTGACCAAGTTTGCTGCCAAATCCCAAGAGGGGATCTTTGTTGGGTACAGCAACAATAGTAAGGCTTATAGAGTCTACAACTTGTATACTCAAGTTGTAGAAGAGTCAATACATGTAGTATTTGATAAAGCTAGACTTATTAACAATGAGTTGTCTAGAAGTATTTGCAGCTCCACAGGTGTGACTAAGAAGATGGACAAGCTCACTATTGAAGAAGGATCTACTGAAAGTCTGCATGTAGATGATAGTGGCTGTTGTCTAGGGGGAGTAATACATGCACCTGATGCAGAAGAAGACCAAGGAGTGCAGCAAGTTGAAGAAGCTGAAGGAGTTCAACCTGGAGCCAGGCTGCCTCCAGCTAGTAGACATCTAAAAGATCATCCAGCCAATCAAATTATTGGTGATCTAAGTCAAGGGGTACAAACAAGGAGCAGAAATCTGAGTGCAGTACTCTACTCCAGTTTTCTATCCCAAGTAGAGCCAAAGAAGTTTGAAGAAGCCATCCTAGACCCTCATTGGATTGAGGCAATGCAAGAGGAGCTGAATCAGTTCAAGAGATGCAAAGTCTGGGAGCTTGTTCCTAAACCAAAAGATCACAATATAATTGGAACCAAGTGGATCTTTAGGAACAAGATGGATGAACATGGAGTGATTATTAAGAACAAAGTAAGACTGGTTGCTAAGGGATATAGACAGGAAGAAGGTATTGACTTTGATCAAACCTTTGCTCCAGTAGCCAGGCTGGAAGCCATAAGGATGTTCCTAGCCTATGCAACCTATCAAGGATTTAAAGTATACCAAATGGATGTTAAGTCAGCCTTTCTGAATGGTAATCTGAAAGAAGAGGTCTATCTGGAACAGCCATCAGGTTTTGTTGATTCAACTCAACCTAATTATATCTATAGACTTAGGAAGGCTTTGTATGGGTTAAAACAAGCCCCTAGGGCTTGGTATGAAACCCTATCTAGTTTCCTCATTGAGAATAAATTCACAAGGGGGAAAATAGACAAGACTCTATTCCTTAGGGAATCCAGAGGCAAGATCATTCTAGTCCAAATATATGTAGATGACATCATATTTGGGTCTACTGAAAGTAGTCTTTGCAAAAAGTTTGTGAAACTAATGCAAGGACAATTTGAGATGAGCAGTATGGGGGAACTTAAGTTCTTCTTGGGTCTCCAAGTTAGACAGACTGAGAATGGTTTATCCATATGCCAGTCTAAGTTCATCCTAGAACTGATAAGGAAGTATGGTATGGAATCTTCTAGTACCATGAAGACTCCTATGGGGTCAAGTATGTCTCTTAGCAAAGATGATGCAGAGAAACCTATAGATGAGACTTTGTATAGAGGGATAGTTGGCTCCCTATTGTATTTGACTGCAAGTAGACCAGATATCATGTATGTTATATGTGTCTGTGCTAGGTACCAAGCATGCCCTAAAGTGTCTCATTTGACAGCAGCCAAAAGAATTCTGAGATATCTTAAGGGCACTCCTCATCTAGGCCTTTGGTACCCTAGGAATGGAGACTTTGAACTGACAGGTTATTCAGATGCAGATTTTGCAGGCTGCAAGGAAGATAAGAAAAGTACAACTAGTACCTGTCAATTCCTAGGTGGAAGACTGATATCATGGAGTAGCAAGAAGCAAACAAGTGTGGCTATCTCCACAACAGAATCAGAATATGTGGCTGTAGGAACTTGCTGTGCTCAACTTCTATGGATACAACATCAGCTAGAAGACTATGGTATTCAAGTAAGTAGAACACCACTATTTTGTGATTCTACTAGTGTTATATCAATTGCAAACAATCCTGTTTCCCATAGTAGAACTAAACACATTGAAATAAAATATCATTTTCTAAGGGAACATGTGGAAAAAGAAGATATATCACTAGAGTATATTAGTACAGATAATCAACTAGCTGACATGTATACTAAGCCTTTAGAAGAAACCAAATTCAATAGGTTTAAAATTGAATTAGGTATGATAAACTTAGAATAAGTTTACAGAAATGGCGAAGTAAAATAGTGTCGACACACAGAGTTGTCTGTGTCGAGACAGAGAATTGGTGTCGACACTTCAGAGAAAAGGTGTCGACACATCTAGGAAGTTGGTGTCGACACTTCAGAAAATTAGTGTCGACACATACAGGGTAGGTGTCTACACATCCAAGGTGGTGTCGACACTTAGAATTTACACAGAATTAAACAAGTAAAGTCTCGACTAAGTGTCGAGTTGAGTGGTGTCGACACATAAACATGTGTCGACACATATATTCTATCGACTATACTTGTGTTGACACATAGGTGTCGAGACATTATAAGTCTGTGTCGACACTTATCAACAGTGTCGACACAATTTGCGTATTTTGACGCGTCCTTTCATCTTCAATCCTAGAAAGGTATAAATATGATTTCGCCATTGTCTGTCGACACGCTCACCAAAGTTTCGAGACCAAACTTATGTGTCGACAGCTCTCTTCTCTTAATTCAAATTTCTTCCAACCCTAATGGCGCCCAAGCTCGAAGAGAACGTGAATGAAGGATATGAACTGGTGCGGCACGCGTTTGCTGACGGGGAACCTGCGATCAAAGGTGTGATAACCCTAGTTGCAGAATCTGGATTAGATTTTCTTATTTCAGAGCCGACCAAGATATGGAAGAAAGAAGTTCTGGAATTCCTGAATGGAGCTACCCTAGATGAATCAGGACTAAAGATTAAGTCAAGGGTTCATGGGGCTAAGGTAAAAGTTTCTCCTAAAAGTCTGAGGAAGGTATTACAACTACCAAGAACCAAGGAGGAAGAAGATGTTTCTGCATCTAAGACAAGAGAAGCTTTAACATGGTGTGAACTGGATTCCAACATGAAAATTGGATCAGTGTTCAATAGAAAGGGGATGAACAACCAAGGCAAATTTCTCTCAGAAATTGTTGGCAAGGTGATCTTGAGTAAGCCTGGAGGGCATGATAGAGTATCAGCTTATATGTTCAGTCTCATGACAAGGATAATTTTCAAACTACACACTGATTGGTCTGGAGTAGTGTTTGAGAAGATTAAGGAGAGCCTGAAGAAACCCAATTTGGGTAGGATTCTTAGTCTATACCTTGCTGGTAGTATACCAGAGGTCATGAGTCAAGCTGCTGGATCTAAAATCAATCACATGAGAAGAATGGACATGAGAATTTTCTCTAGATGGGATAGGGTCTTGACTAAGGAAATGCCAACTTCTGAGAAGGAAACACCACTAAAGAAGAAGAAGAAGACAGCCCCAGTGGCTCAAGAATCATCTAGCAGTTCAGAGGAACAAGTAGTGTTTACTCCTGATGAGGAAGCAGAAGGAAATGCTGGACAATCTCCAGCAAGACAAGATGATGCAGAGAGGCAGGGGGAGCTACCACAAGCTAGCCCAGAACACCAGGATTCCATCCAGGGGGAGCCTTTACTTGTGGAAGAGCCAACCCTACTGGAAAGTGAACAGGCTACCCACACTATTCTTGAGGTACTCACTGAAATCAACCAATTAGATTTCCTTATTGAGAGTGAAGTTATAATTGACAAATTATCTGATGTTAATCAGCAACCTCAGATTCATAGTCAACCCCCAGATGTTGTCATGGAGGACACATCTGTTGCAGATCAAGTAGTATCTGATCAAGTTGTTGATGAGACAAGAGAATCTCCACCCCTTCATCAACAAGAATTTACCCTAGAAGAACTATTCCCAGATCTTCTACAAACAGACTTTGAGAAAGAAAGTGCTGCTGCTGAGGGGGAGAAGACCCAAGTTGAGGGGGAGCAAGTGGAGATTCTAGAAGAAACTACAAGCAAAGAGACTGAAAAGCCTAAGAATGCTGAGGAATTACCTAGGAAGGAGTTACCTCCAAACCCAAAGAACAGAGTGACTATTGATAGCACATCTGCTTCTGAAGATGAGGAGGCTGCCAGAGCTAAAAAGAGAAAGTTTCAAGTCTTCAAGAGGAGGAGCCAAAATTATAAGAAAGCTCTGCAAACCATTGCACCACAGCCTACACCACAGCCAGCACCATCTGTAGATTACAGTTCTCGGATGGTTGCAATGCAGATAAAACTTGATGAGCAAAGGAAAGTAATAGAAACGTATATGGATGAGGGGCATAAGTCTCTGCAGTTTGATCTTGCACAAGACATTAAGTCCATTAGATTTGAAATGAATCTAAATAAGAAGGAGATGACTGACTGCTTCCATAAGGGAGGGAATGCAGTAGTCTATCTAGCCCCTCATCAGGAGAAGATCAAAGCTCAAGTGGATGATATTGTAGTGAAGCAAGGCTATGTTCTGGAGAACCAGCTAAGGATGAATGATAATTTAACTGCTACACACAATGCCATAGTAACATAAATGAAAAATATAGCTGCTGGACAGACTACATCTAATGCTACTGCTAAGGCAGAATTTGATAAAGCATTACAAGAGGGCATAACTGCTGTTAAGACTGCTATACAAGACTCTCAAAAGGCTATAACTGACAAGCTCCAAAGGTTGAAACCTTTCTTTAAGGATGGAGTAAACTATTTGGATGCCCAAATAAGATTTCAGAAAGATGATCTGAGGGATCATATTGTTAGAGAAGTCAAAAAGGGGGAGAGGGTGTTAGTCAAAGCCAGCTCTGATCATGCTAAATGGATTTCAAATTCCATCAGAGCCACCCTTGGATATCCTCCATTGTGTGATGATGACAATGTAGCAGAGTATGGGATTAATCCTGCTTATCTTGGAGGGGAGCAAGCTGAAGTGGCTCAAGTAATTTACCCTCCACCAGACTTTGATATGATTCAAGCAGATATATAGTCAATGTATAGCCCACCTGAGGGTAAGCAAAATGTCATCATAGGGAAAGTGGATGTACCCAAACCTTGAGGAACCACTATAAATTTGTGTGTTTACTGTGTGCATGCTTAATTCTGTGATTGCTGATTGATTGCTGTAAAGAAGTAGTTATAAATCTGTGAATAATCTGCCTAAAAGTTTAAAAAGATTTAGTCACCTATTCACCCCCGCTCTAGGTGATTAGATACAATTTCTTTCAATCTCCTTAAGCGGGCTCTCCGGTGAAGCATCTGGAATGACCTCGAACGAGCTCATGTATTTGGGGCTTTGTTGATGTTGTTGATGTCTCGCCCGAGGGACCACCATTTCCCTCCTCATTTTCTTTGGCGGTTGACGACGGGACGGGCTTGACCCCGCATCCTCAGGTCGCCTCTTGCTGGAGGAGGGTTTGGAAGAAGCCGCCTTGTCTCGGCAGGCTTCCGCCGCCGCCTTCTCGCGAGCAAGAGGGTCTGCGTATAACCCCGAGTCCGCGAATGGCGGGTTCACGGGGATCATCCGCTCTCCTGCATAGAAAGACTTAGAAAATTTCCATGAACTGGGCAATGGGAAAGAGGACAATACCTTCGCCGGGCAGAACGGGGCGGAGCGAGTCGAGGCTCCTTCGCAGGAAGGCGACCTTGAAGTCTTTATGGAGGAAGAACTTATGGATCTCGGCATCATTGTCAGACAAGATTGGCGGGCGGTAGACGTCCTCGCCTTTCTGCTGGGGCGAGTAGGGGATGTTGCCGAGATTGCCCTTGATAAAGACGATCTTGGTCATCCAGTTGTGGTGCTTGTTCGTGATCTCGCGAACCTTGATGAGCGAGCCCCCGAAATAGGCGACCCCATCCGGAGTCGCCTTGTAGGAGAAGAGCTTCCTGAATACAGTCAGGTTGAACTCTATCCGCTCTCGGCGGAGGTAGCAGGCGAACGCCACCATCATGGCGATGGCGTTCGAGTTGAGCTGCGCGGGTACCACGCATAATACTTCAGGATCTGGAGGACTTCCGGCTAGAGGGGCAGGCGCAACCCCACCTCGAAATGCGAGATGGGGAAGGCGAGCTCGTTGTCGTAAAAGGTGTTGACCGCCTCCCCTTCCCTTGGCCGACGCGCCTCGAAGCCGGGCGGAACATGGTCGCTGATGAATTCAGCGAGCTCCGTCTCAGTCGTGTTCCCGTCAAAGAAGCAGTAATCCCTGAAGTGCTAGGCGCATTTGGAGCGACCGTCGACATCAAGGTTAGTTTTGCCCATGCTCGTAGAAGGGGTTAGGGCGCGAATGCGAGAAGAAAAAGCGCAGGAAGAGAGAGAAAATAAGCAGTTAAGACGGTGGTACATGGTTGGTGAGGGGGGGGGGGGGGTGGGGCTATTTATAGAAAAAGAAATCTGGGGCCAAGTTGTCCAATCGGCCCAGCTCGCCATCCCAGCTTGCCAACCCCAGCTCGCCAACTTCTGACGCGTCCCATCATATGCCGAGTTAGATATAAAGTAATGCATATACCATTATTCGAATACCAGACACTGGTCTAAAAAATGTTCAAAGTTATTACAGAAATCAGACAACATAAAAAAGCAAGGCGCGCGAGCAGAGGTGGACTAGGAGGCGAGTGTCGGTCGACTCGACAATGGAGCTGCCTTCTATCTACCCCGACCTCGCATCCCCCGCCCCCCAGACCGCCGCGAGTGGAGAAGCTCTCGGATCTGCCCCGAATTCCTCTGCGCCACCGAAATGCCGTCGTCAATCTCGTCCAGAAGTCGGGAAGGAGACATCACCTCGCCAGCCGGGTTGCCCCTCACCTCGTCAGCAAGCTGCACATAGTCGCGCTGCAGCGCCTCGTTGACCTCCTGCACCTCGCGCAGGCCGCGCACAAGCTTCTTGAAGAGCTTGATCCCCCTCCTCGTCAGCTCATCGTTCTCCACTTCAGGTTCCAGATAAGAGTCCAGCGAGTTCGGGGAAGGGAGGGGAGAATAGTGGGCTGTCCGCGAAGACTCCTCGACCGCGGATTGGCTGGGGGGAGCTGTGAAGACAAAAACATCAGCAAGGGGGGGTGTCCCGGAAAACCATGTGACAAGAATCCAAGGCCAAGCTTACCTGACGAGCTCAGCATCTCCAAGAAGGTACAGGGAGGGATGAACCTCAGGTCCTTCCCGCGGCCTGGGCGGAGCGTTCCCGGTGAGAGGAGGTCGAATCCCGGAATATGGATGGTTTCCTCACCTACCCTCATGGTCCCGACAGGTGGCTGAGGGGAATGGGCGCGGACCGGCGAGTTCGGCTTCTGCGAGTCCACCCCCAGGGTTCCAAAGGGGGGCGACGGGTCCCGGGGATGATTCTCCGGAGTTCTGAATCGCGAGTCGCCAAGTATGTTCTTCGCTCGAGGGGTGGAATCTCGCGGCGTGGTGCCTTCAATGTCATCCAGCTGGCTGTCCGGGCCGTCGCAGAGGTCAACAATATTTTTGCCCTTGTCAAGGGAAGGCAGAGTGGACGAGCCAGCCCCATGATCCAGGGCTGTCTTCAGGTCGTCAAAGATGGGCTCGGCCGCCGGAAGAAACGGCTTCACCCTTTTGGCGGAGTTGGGCTCGGCCGAGCCACCCTGCGGGACGGCGAGTGGAACCGCGGTCAGGGCAGCTACGCGTGCAGCCGAGGTCTGGCGAACCCGAGCGAGCCGCTCTTGGATCTCCTTTGGGATTGGCATCTCGGCAGGGCTAGAGCAAAGGGAATGGCAAGAGTCAGCCAGGTATGCAGACGTATATATATAGCCACTGGTGGACCCCACCCCAAGATTCTCTCTGGCTCCCCCCGCACTTGCCGAACACTTGGGGTTGGATGTTTCTTTCTGAGCTTTGCCAAGTTCAAAAAGAGCGGGGATTGTGTACAACCCCGTATCGGCGGCGAGTGGGCCTCTCCTTTTTCTGAGACCGGCGAACAACAAGAGAGATACGGGGCTCGACAACACCCAGCTCGCCCAGGAGAGCCCGGCGCGTGCCACGCGAGTTCGGCCAACCTCGCGAGCTCGACGTTCGATGAACTGAGCTCGGCGTTCGTCGAACGGAGCTCGACGTTCGTCGCTCTCTCGACCTTTTTGCCGACCTCCAGATGGCTCGTCGAGTCCAGGTAGCTTGGCGGGCTCGCGGCTCACGAGCAGGGCTGTCCGTGCCCGTGCTCCCCGCCCTTGCCAAGTAGAGACTGTTGAGGGCTACTCGCCCATCGATCTGTGAGGTATTTTTACCATTTTGCCCCCCGTTGGTCTGCCCATAACCTCTCAGAACAGCGGAGTTACGCTGTTAGCAGGCTAACCTAGACTGCACATAGCCGTTTAGAACAGCGGAGGTTGACTATTTGCTGGTCATTTTTAGAAATCTATAAATAGGACCCAATGGGTATCTCAGAAAACATGCTTCTTGTGTCCACTTATTTCCTAATCTTCTAAGCGATTTCTGAGGTTAGCTTAGCTTGGCCTTTGGCTAAGGAGGGGAAGTGCTCTAAGATCTTCTGGGTGTGTGGTGGGTCCTCCGCGCCGAGCCCTTGGGTCAGTTCTTCTTTGCTTCCTTTGTTATTTTACTTGCAGGAGAGAAGAAGGTGCGCAATCACCCCTTCCCCAAGGGTGAACTACACAAGAGACCGAGTTTTCGGTTTCAACAACGAACATGAGAGGAAATTGTTAGATATATTAATATTTTGTTCGTACGTGCCGAGACCAACTCAAAGCGTGTTATTAAGTTCGTGTCACTGTATGACTAGACTCTATGTTGTAGATAATATATAAACCCTACAATAGATAATGAAAATAGCATTTTTGGTTACTTTAGTACTTCTAATCAATAAAATTTTTTGGTCTCAATTTATTTTTGAGCAAATTTGATTAGTAAATTAAATCAATTTTTTGTTATGGAATTGCGTGATTTCATTTGTGAATATTTGTATAAAAAATTTAATTATAATTACTAAATTGCGTGGTTTCATTTTTTAAAATTACGTGATTTCATTGTCTTAATTGTAATTATTTTTCTTTCATTTTGCTTAAATACACTCACTTACGCTAATATAAGCGGATTTTTTTGTCATATGCTATCCGTACCCATAGAATGGTACGAGTATTTTTTATTAAAAATATTTATAAAATATTAATTAGAAATTGTTTACAACTATCTTAAGATCGTATTTATGCTTAAAAACTGTTTTAAAAATAATATCTGGCTGGACATCAGACATTGTTAAAATCTGATCAAAAATTTTATTAAACTGCGCGTTTTGTTAGCGATTCGATACCAAATTGGATAGACAATATTTCATCCAAACAATTTTCCCATATACTATGGGTACTTAAAAATTGCACAACACAAGATCTCCATATAGAGTAATATTTCTTGACATGCTCTGGTCAAATTTTTAGAAAAGAAATTATAGGATAATATAGCTGACACCCTAGTCTAGTTTAAAAACTGTTTTTTCTTGAAAATGACTGTAAAAA
The DNA here is from genome assembly GCA_039583875.1 of Platanthera guangdongensis. Lineage (NCBI taxonomy): Eukaryota > Viridiplantae > Streptophyta > Magnoliopsida > Asparagales > Orchidaceae > Platanthera > Platanthera guangdongensis. The sequence continues at coordinate 156,794,622 of CM077167.1, forward strand.
GCATTCTAAAGTGCTGTTAAAAACTGTTTTTTTTAAAATCGTACATTTCTGTTGGGAATATTGCCCTCAATATTTCTAGATTTGAAGAGACATCACATACAATGCTAAGTGCATATTATATTTGATAGCATATCTACTTCATGTCTATGCAGGTATATTGACTCTAAAACAAGTTTAGAGCAAAGATGTACTATACCGTTGAGTAGGTATATCAGTGATCAAATGTATCGTTGACATACCGCTGAGAATAAAGTCTTGTCTCAGCAATACCGTGGAGAAGCCACAGATCTCAGCGCCAAAGCAGATAACGTTGAGAATCAAGTTTCTACTCAACATTGGCATGGAGAAGATTCAAAACGTTACCGTTGAGCCCGTTCAGCTTGGCGAAAGTCAAAATTGGCGCTTGCGCCGAAAGCAAGGATAAAATATTCTATTCTTGTCCATGCTTTGACAAAGACGTTTCCTAGCGCCTAAAGCAGGGATAAAATATTCTATTCATGTCCATGCTTTGATAAAGATGTTTCCTAAGGCCATTGTAGATTGTTAAAGAGTATAAAGATAAACTTCTAGGGCAATGGAATAGGGCCATTACGCAAAGAGAAAACCTAAGGAAGTTCAACGGCGCTCTGAGAGAAAGAAAGATTATTCTTGCTGATTACTTTCAGAAAAACAAAGTGTCATTTATAAGACTTAAGCTAGATCCTCTTCCATATATTGGAGAAGAAGATCAAGGTGGAGCAAGCCATATCTTGTGCAACTTGAAGATTAATCTGTTCAGGGACCTGCTCCAGTTACTTGCAGTTAAAGCAAGAACAATAGAAGATCTAAAGCTTCAAGATCTAACTTCATTAAGACTTTTGTTGTATTTCAACTATACTTTCTCTGTAAGATATATTTTATATCTGAGTTGTAGGGCTTTTGTGCCTGAGTTGTAGGATTGTACTCCTAGCCTGAGGTGTAGGGCATGTCTTCCTGAGGTAAGACTTGAAGTTAAGAATGAGGTAGGAAACCTGAAGGGTTTCTGAGTTGTGGGAGTTGGAGTACTCTGAGGTAGGCCTATGAGCCTGAGGTAGGGTTTCTTGAGAAAGCTAAGTGCTAGGCCTATATGCCTGAGGTAGGGTTTCTTGATAAACCTGAGTGTAAGACCTGTGTACCTGAGGTAGGGTTTTGGAGGAGACCTGAGAAATCCTGAGTGATTTGTGTTGTAAGCTTTTTGAACCAAGTTTGGAGGAGATTGCCTAGTCTAGCTCGTTTTTAGATAGGTGTAGAGGGAAAGTGGATGTACCCAGATCTTGGGGAATCACTATAAATCATTGTGTGCTCATTGTGTATGTGTTTTATATTTACATATTTGCTGAAATATGAATTAATTAAAGTGCAAGCCACCCATTCACCCCCCCTCTAGGTGAGTTAGACTACCATCATCAAACTATCAAGTGATATCTGAGGTAGGTTGGTCAAAAAAGACTTAACATTCTGACCAGAATCCTATAGAAGTAGTCTAAGCCTTCACCATGTCTTCTAGTGAGCCTCATAAGAAGATGAGCTTAATGAAACTGCTCATATGCATAAAAGAGAATTTTGGCATATAGAAGCAGAGGGTGAAGTTGTTCATGTAAGTTTCACACCCTAGGATATACATCATAGTAGAAGAGGGGCCTTTCATTCCCATGAAGGCCTATAATATTGATCCAAATCTGCAAATTCCTAAGAGATATGCTGACATGACTAAGGATGAGATTGTGTTGACTACTATAGACAAGAGAGCTAAAAATATCATAGTCAATGCAATTAATGATTCCACCTTCTAAAACCTTGTTCACTGCCAGACAAAAAAAAGATGTGGGATAAACTTATAGTATATATGGAAGGGACAAAGGAAGTAAGAGATGATAGGAAATCCCTACTCAATCAAGAGTATAAATCCTTCAGGCAGAGCAATAAGGAAAACATAGCTGATTACTGTAAAAGGTTATTCAAGATAGTGAATGATCTAAGGACCTATGATATGGTTTTTTTTATTATGAGCTGAATGACAAGTTTCTTGGGTCTCTAACAAGGGACTGAGACAACAAGATTTGTGCTATCAAGGAGATGGACAACCTGACCAATATTCCTCCACACACTCTATATGGGAAGTTGCTCTCTTATAAGATGCAGCTAAATGCAAGGAAAGAGGAGGAGACTGCTTTCATGTCACTTTAGAGGGAAAAGACAGTGGCCCTCAAGGCTGAAGGGTCAAGGAAATCCTCTCTCCTCCTAGGAAAACTGTTGAGTCAGAAATTTTTGAGCCCAGCATATCAGATAGTGATATGTCAGATATGGAGTTTGCTGCCTTCTCAAGGCAGTTCAAGAAGATGATGTCCAGGAAGAAAACTTGGAAAAGCAAGTCTTCTTCCTCCTCCAACTATAAGAAGAACCCCATGGGGGACATGTATGTCTCCTCTCACAACAAACATATTTCTGCTGACATTATTTGTTACTGTTGTAGCAAGCCCGTGCATGTCATTGTCGATTGCCCAATTAAAAGAAAAGAAAGAACTACTGCCAAAGAGAAGAAGCATGATGGTGACAGGAGGCACCACCATAAAGGAAAGAAGTTTGAGAAGACTTTCATTTCCAAGAAGGAGGAGAAGAGCTGGAGTCAAAGCGACTCAAGACTCTTTTGATTCTGAGGAGGAAGAAGCCTACATTGGGATATATGCTGCTGTTGAAAAAGAAGTCCATCCTGCTATCAGGATTGACATCATAGCTCCCTTGTCACATCCAGAGAATGACAATATGGAAGAAGATGAAAAAGAAGGATGTTGCGGCTTAATGGTCATAATTGAAGCAGAATCAGGATGAATCTGAACCTGATGATGCATTAATTCTTGGCATCTCATCTTCTGAATATGAGTATGAAATTGGCCCAGATTCTAAAACATCCCCTTCATCTAGTGATGAGGATGGATCATAATTTGAAGATGATGTCAATCACTTGATTGACAACTATGTTGCTCTCTTGGAAGCTCTGAAAAAGAGCAAGAAGCTTGTCAAAAGGCAAGTTGAAGAGATTGTTTCTCTTCATCTAACTAAGCCTGAAAGCACTGAGTCTGCTACACAACTAGCTCAGATGAGTAGGGAAATAAGGAAGCAGAAAGGAATTATAATTGTCTAAATAAGCTCCATCAGCCAGAAGTGCAAGATCATTAAGGATTTTGAAGAGAAACTTCATCAAATGATCTTTGAGTCTAATAAGCTTAAGAAAGTCATTGACAAACATTTTGAAATAAGAGTTCAAAATATTAAGACCATTAAGAAGCTTGATAGTGAGCCCCTCAAAGAGATGAAGTTACTGGCTCAATTCTCTAAGCCAAAATCTGTGTTGTCCATTATTGACTCCTTCACCTCCCAAATTGTTGGAACCAGTGTTCGGGCGGTTAGTCGAACAAGTTGCAGCGGCTTAGCTTGTCGGATTTCTAGCGGTTTGGCTCAGCGGCCTGTTTAATCAGCATTCTGGCGGTGTGGTCTTGCGGGCTATCCGTTCACCCTTCTGGCGGTTTGGCGCAGCGGTCTGTGTAGTAGCTCTCCAGCAGGTTGGTTTGAGGCCGCAACAGTTTAACGGATGTTAGCTGTAGCTGTCTGGAGATTAGTCGATGTAGTCTGGTGTGTGGCTATAGCGGTCTGGATAAAGCCGCAGTAGCGGACAGATGGTTTGCCGCAACTGCAGTCTGGTGGCAACTCGGAGTTGCGGTCTGATGGCTTGCAATAGCTGTGGTCTGGTGGTTAGATGCAACTGCGGTCTGGTGGCAACCCGCAGTTGCGGTCTGGCATCTTGGTCTGGCGGTCTTCCCTTGGCTGTCTGGCGGTTTTCCTTAGTTGCCGCCAGGTGTACAGGAGTTCATTGTATAGTGTGCGGTTTGACCTTATCAAACTGTATAAGCCGCCCGACTTGTATTTAGTCCCACATCGATTGTTGTATTCTCTCACCTCCCCCGTTTTCTATAAATAAGGGGACATACCTATGTAATAATTATCTTTTTAGAGCAATAAAGTTTGCGGTTTATTTACCTCTTGTCCATTTTTTTGCTTATTGTTTACTTGGTATCAGAGGGAGGTTACGATCCTCCGACCTGTGGGTTATGGGCCAGTTGGATGTCAAGAATGTCTTTCTTTATGGTGATTTGAATGAGACAGTTTATATATTGCAACCTCTTGGGTATGTTGCTCAGGAGGAGACTCAGGTGTGTAAGTTGAAGAAGGTCATCTATGGTCTTAAGCAAAGCCCAAGAGCCTGGTTTGACAAGTTCAATGAAGTTATTTCTATTGTTAGGTTTGTTCAGAGCGCTGCAGATCACTCTTTGTTTATTCGGAAAATCTCGGCTGGTCTTGTTATTCTTATAGTGTATGTGGATGACATTCTTCTTACAAGAGATGATAGGAAAGGTATTGATATGATAAAGAAGCATCTGCTTCAGCATTTTGTTACCAAAGATATGATGTCTCCTAAGTACTTTCTGGGGATTGAGATATCTCGAAAACCTGGTTCTATTGTTCATTCACAGCGGAAGTATGCCTTGGATCTTCTGCAAGAAATAGGTCTTTTTGGAACTAAACATGCTCGGTGTCCTATGGCTGTTGGAGATGACAAGTGCTGGAGTGAGACTTCTCCTCTTCTTGAAGATGTCACCAGGTACAGACGTCTTGTCAGTAAACTCATATATCTGACGGTCATAAGACCAGAAATTTGCTATGCAGTAGGGAGGGTGAGCCAATTTATGCAAGCCCCCAGGGAATATCATATGCAGTCAGCTCTAAAGATCCTCGAGTATGTAAAAGGGCACCAGGAAAAGGGCACTTATTTCAGCGAAGGGGACATTTAAAGGTAGAGACTTATTCTAATGCCAGCTACGTAAATGACAAGGGAGACAGGAAGTCAACATCTAGTTTTTGTACCTTTGTTGGAGGTAATCTAGTCAGTTGGAAGAGCAAGAAATAGGCTGTAATTGCCAGATCAAGTGCAAAAGCTGGGTACAGAAGCATGACTCTGACTGCTTGCGAGCTGAAGTGGCTTCGGACACTCTTGCTGGATCTGGGAGAGTTTTATGATCATCCCTTACCGATGTTCTGTGACAACAAAGCGGCTATATATATTTCAAAGAATCTGGTCTTTCATGAGAGAACGAAGCATATTGAAGTAGATTGCCATTTTATCAAAGAAGAGATTCTAAAGAATCAAATATGTACAATGTTTATTATCTCTGATAAGGAGCTAGCTGATTTCTTCACAAAGTCGGTTACTTCGTTCATAGAGGTTTGTAGCAAGCTGGGCATGGTTGACATATATGCTCCAGCTTGAGGGGGAGTGTTGGAACCAGTGTTCGGGCGGTTAGCCGAACAAGTCGCAGCAGCTTATCCTGTCGGCTTTCTGGCGGTTTGTCTCAGCGGCCTGTTTGATCAGCGTTCTGGCGGTGTGGTCTTGTGGGCTAGCCGTTCACCCTTCTGGCGGTTTGGCGCAACGGTCTGTGTAGTAGCTCTCCAGCAGTTTGGTTCGAGGCCGCAGCAGTTCAACGGATGTTAGCTGTAGCGGTTTGGGATTAGCCGATATGGTCTGGTGTGTGGCTATAGCGGTCTGGATAAAGCCGCAGTAGCGGACAGATGGTTTACTGCAACTGTTGTCTTGTGGCAACCCGGAGTTGCGGTCTGATGGCTTGCAGCAGCTGCGGCCTGATGGTTAGCCGCAACTGCGGTCTGGTGGCAACCCGCAGTTGCGGCCTGGCGGCCTGGTCTGGCGGTCTTCCCTTGGTTGTCTGGCGGTTTTCCTTAGTTGCCATCAGGTGTACATGAGTTCATTGTATAGTGTGCGGTTTGACCTTATCAAACCGCACAAGCAGCTCGACTTGTATTTAGTCCCACATCGATTGTTGTATTCTCTCATCTCCCCCGTTTTTTTATAAATAAGGGGGCATACCTATGTAATAATTATCTTTTTGAAGCAATAAATTTTCGGTTTATTTACCTCTTCTTCATTTTCTTGCTTATTTTTTTACTCAAACAAATAGGAGGAGATTGAGCTTCAATGGAAGGGAAGCGGGTACTTGGAATAGAGGAAAGGGCAATGCTCTAGTTAAACCTCAGACCACCTTTCAAAAGATCTTGCTTCCTTCCAACAGGTATGACCAAGATAGTATTTATGATCACTGGAAAAATAGAAGTTGAAAGTGCAAGTTAGATCTGATAGACTCTAGAGGGGGGGGGGGGGGTGAATAGAGTATGGTGCTTGCTAAAAACTTTTTACAACTGTTGTTGTATTCCTAAGTGAACAGGGAAGCAAATAACATATAACAACTATTTAATCAAAAAACAATCACAAACCACAGCCAGAAAACAAAAGAAAATAAGCAACCAGATGACACAAGGAGCTATAGTGGTTCCCCAATCAATCTGGGTACATCCACTCTTCTACCACCCTAGGTAGGAATCCACTGCAGGATGAGTTGATCAGGTGTCCTGTGCACCAATGAGCTTTTGATAAGGTGCTCAAAAACCAAACCAGATTTTTTTGATCAGGTGTCTTGCCACCACTGAGTTTTGATAAGGTCTCAGAAACCAGCACAAACTTTTGAAGAGATTTTGATAAACCCTTTACAGCAGAGAGAGAGAGAGGGATGAGATGATCTTCTCTGTCAACAATCAGAGAGAAGATAGTGGATGTTGTCAAAGCTCCCCCTGAGATCTTGAGGTTTTCAGGAAGTGAGGCTTTGTAGTAGGGTGATAGGCCTTCAGAAGATTTGATCTCCAGCAAAAGATGATTTCAGCAACAGCTGAAATGTGTGTTGTCTGGAGTCTTGAATGATGATGGCCTTTGAACACTAGAATCAAAAGGGATCTGAAAATTTTAGTATATTGATCTCCTTTTGTGATGGTGTTCTTGTATGAATTCTAAGACTGAGAATATCTGCAACTCTTTTTCTTGTTGTTGTTGTTGATGATGTTATTCTGTGTTATGCTTCTTGTTCCAGCAGAATATGAATGTCTCTTTTATTCCTTAGATCTGAATAGAATGATTCTCTGTCCAAGATAGTCGTTAGCTTGTCATAAATGACCTCCTTAACTGCATTTTGTCTTATAGAGGAAAGTCCAATAAAACATTCCTTTGAAAATCCCTTGAAACTTGCTCCAGATTAATTAAAAACGGCTACAGGATCCTTGAAATAAATGTCGAGAATAATTCCATAACTGTCTGAATTTGAATCTTGAAAAACGTCGATCTCAACAGAAAAACGTCGAACTGAGCTCCACTATCGTTGAACTGAGCTCAGAGACTGGACTTAGATTGAAACAGAGATCGTCGATCTGAGCTCAACTATCGTTGAACTGAGCTCAGAGATAGAGAAACAAACTGGAGACAGGAGCGTCGATCTGAGCTCGAAGATCGTCGAATGGAGTTCGACGACTTGCTGAAGTTGAGCTCAGAGATCGTCGAATGGAGTTCGACGATTCGTCGAAGTGAGCTCAGCGATCGTCGAATGGAGTTCGACGATTCGTCGTACTGAGTTCGACGAAATGACTTAGTCTCCTGAACTGAAATATCTGGTCTTGAGGGCAGCTTTCAAACCTAAATACTAACCCTTAGACTCAATTCTAATTGACCTTTAGATCTATACAAGGAGGTCAAAACAGATTTCCTAAAAGACATAGTGATCCTTGCCCAAATCAGTAATAAGGTGTTCCAACAATCTCCCCCTATTTGGGTTAAGATTACTATTTACAGATATTGGAGAAAATAAAAACATACAAAGCAGAGATATAACAAACAAGACATTGCAGAAACACAGATATTATCTCAGATAGTTCAGAAAATAAAATATACTGTCATCTTACAGAATCATTCTTTTTCCTTGCTCTTTATGAGAACTATTTCTCTGTTGGGATTGAGAGCTTCTTTCTTAGATCTTCTATCATCAGCTGCACCTAGAGAGGTTTGTTGCTTTGGCCTGGGCACTACATCTTCTGGGTGCAACTTCATATAGCTTTCTGAATCAAAAAATTTACTGGAGGAGTATCTCTCAAGTTCTTTCTTCCTTTGATCTGATAAAGTAGTGATATTTGAAGTATCTCTACCTTGTTCTCTAGCTTTCTTGATTTGGTCCAAAGCAGCCAATTCTTTCATTCTTGCTGTCCATGAGGTGGGGTTATTTTCTGGATCTTCAAATGGAACAGGAGGCTCATATCTATTTGAAGAATTATCTGGAGGGGCTCTGAAAGAGACTAGTTCTTTCAGCTTATAAGGGAAGGGACCAGAAGTAGTGTCAGATGGACCTTGTCCTTCCCTTGGATAAGGATGTTGCCTGGAATATACTCTGAGTCCTCTTTGATTTCCTCTATACTGTCCTATTCTGGACTGGTAACCTCTAGATTGATTTCCTCTGTACTGGGATCTTCCTTGAGGTTGATATGAAGTTTGGCTTCTAGCAGAGGATTGGAAGGTAGAACTTCCACCTGCACCTGCATCAGGTGAAGGAGGAGGAGGAAGAGGATTGAAATGTGAAGATCCTTTGTCATACTTTTTTTTCTTCTTCATAGCCTTTAGTTGATTCCGGGAGTATTGCATCCAAGGTTCTGTGATAGGGCAATCATGCAGTATGTAGTATGGAATGACATTTGTATCTTTCACCTTTTCTGGAGGAACTCTCTTCATAGCCTTGCTTCTGGCTTTCCTTTTCCTTTAAATTGATGCAGAGGAATCATCTGAGTCAGTCCTAAACTGATCATTGTCTGAGCTTGGAGGATTATCATACACTGCATCAATCCTTTTGAGGTAATCTTTTTGTTGTTGAGACTAAGCAGAAGAAATAGCAGAAACAGCAACAGTAGCAGCAACAACAGTAGGAAGTGGAGTAGAAGCAACACTGGCAGAAGGAGTTATGACAGCAGCAGGTTCAGAAACAACAGCAGTAATAGCAGCAGTAGTAACAGATGAAACTGGAAAATCAACTGCAGAAGGAGCAACATCAGCAGTAACAACAGGCTCAAAAACAAATGCCTCTGTCATATGCATATCCTCAAAAATAGCAATCTCAGAACTAACAGAAACATCAGTAACAGCAGTAGGAGCAGCAGCAGTAGGAGCAACAGAAGAAACAGTGTCAACAACATTGAAGGAATGTATATAAGAGCTTATCAAGCTGGGGTCACATCTGGAAATAGGCACAATGGCCTTAGTAATGTCTTCAGAATGCTGGACTGGAAGGTAGTTGAAGTACACTGAATCAAAAACTGATAATAGTGACATGAGGTCCACTGTGATAACTGCAACTGGAGCTACTGGAGCTTGGACTGAAGGTACTACAGCAGGCAATCTTTCAACTTCATAAGGCATCTCACCCTGCCTAGATTCAGTGAGAACTGGATCAAGGCACCCATAAGAAGGGATTGCCTGAGGAGGAAGAAAATAAGAGAGCCTGGCAGACAGTTCCTGAACTATTTTTAGAAGTGGAGCCAAAGAGGTCTCCAGCAAGAGGGATAGCCTTGGAGCTATCAGCTCATATAACCTGTCTGCAAGGGCTGGAAGATCTACTTGCTCAAGAGGGACTTGAGTAGAGGTAGGGATGGATGAGGTAGAAATGAAGGTTGGAGCAGCAGGAGATGTTGGTGGAGAACCTGTGGGTTGTGGAAATGATGGTTGGGAAATTGGAATTGTGGAGATGGAAGATAGTGGAATGGAAATGGATGGTGTGAGGGATGGTTGAGCAATTATGTCCTGAAGTAGTTGCTGATAAGAGGTGGATGATGATGGTGGCTCAGGAGGGGATCAAGGAGAATCATCCATATAGGAATCATCTATAAGGGTGAAAGATGGAATATAAGAGGATGAGTCAATATCCAGGTGTGGGTAGTGATGTAGAGGATGGAAGATTTCTTCAGTGAGTGGTGGAGTTGGAGAAGGAATTGAAGTTGGAGATGGGGTGGAAATTATGATGGTGGAGGTGACTATGGTAGATGAAATAAGAGGTGGAGGAGGAGGAGAAGAAGCAGGCAAGTCTTCTGCAGGGGCAAAAACCTGAGGGGAAGAGACTGAAGCAGTTCTTGTGCCTGAAGTAGAAATTGCAGAGGGCTTGCTAGGCTTGACAATCTGCCTGTCCCATTTTCCAAATAGGGCACAGGTAAGCCTCTTGGAGGCATTGATGTGCATCCCACTGAAAACAAGCAGTGCAGGGCATCTATGGTGGAGGAACAACCCTAACATCCTTCCAAAATTAACAAAGTTCTTGTTAATCTTTTTCTTAATCAAATCAAAGAAAACTTCTCCCCAATTGAGTTGCTTCTTGTCCACTAGGGCACCCATCAGACAGAGCTGATACCTAGATATGGTATCATGAGCTGAGTGTTTGGCCAACAACACTTTTCCAACCACATCAGCTAGGAATCTGTACTCAACAGACAGATTTTTCTTAAGCAATTTGCTAGGGTTTGCTTCTGAGTGTCCCATCTTTTCAAGCATATTAGAAAACTCCTCTCCAGAAAGCTCAACAGAATCTTCTCCAGATTTTAATTGAAAGACTTCTGTCAAGGAAGTAGGTGTTAGAGATACCTGGGTTCCTGAGATGCTTCCAACCACTGTATTCTGCTCCAGGTTATGGGCAGTATACACCCATTCCTTTATCTCATCTGCAGCTAATTTGATCCTTGTGGTCATTATGGTAACTAGATGTTGTTCTTTGAAAAGCTCTAGAATCTCCTTGAAGATTTGATCGCTGTTGTTGAAAGAATCCATGTCGATATCAAATCCAGCATCAAATTTCATTGCGGCCAAGATGGCGACTGATACTGCCATTGATTCCTGCAAAAATGAACAAACAAACGACCAAGTGTAGAGAAGTTTGGAGGGAAAGAGAAAATTTACAGAGAGTATGAAAAGTGCAAAGGGAGAACGACGGCCGAAAAAATGAGTTTTATATTAGGGTTCGACGCAAAAAAGGAAAGATCGTTGAACTCAGTTCGACGATCTGAGCTTCTAAATGAAACTGAAAGGTAATCAACATCGTCGATCTCCGTTCGACGATATTGGAGAGCGTCGAGCTCCGTTCGACGATCGCTGACCTGAAGAAAGATAGTTTAGCACTATCTGAGAAGCGCTGAACTCTGGTCGACGATTTCGGAAGTCGTCGATCTCCGTTCGACGATCTGGGGAAAATCGTCGAGCACAGTTCAGAGACCAGAAACACTCTATACACTGAAAAAAACTTTGATTTGCCTAGTCTTGGTCATTTTTATAATTTTAAAATCTTGGATCTTATTTTAGACTTCCTCCATCTAACATTCCTAACTGATTCAGGAAGAATGTATGTTTCTTTTCATCCAAGGGTTTCGTGAAAATATCTCCCCTTTGCAAATCAGTTGGGATATATTGAAGTTCAATTTTATTTTTCTCAACATTATCCCTTAGAAAGGGATGCCTAATTTCTATGTGTTTTGTCCTACTATGGAGGACTGGATTTTGTGCTATAGAAATAGCACTGGTATTATCACAAAATATTTTGGACTTTTCTAAGTTGTAGCCATAGTCTAGGAGTTGATTTTGAATCCACAAGATTTGTGAACAACAACTACCTGCAGCCATATATTCAGCTTCAGCAGTTGATGTTGACACAGATGTTTGTTTCTTGCAAAACCAGGAGACAAGTCTGTCACCAAGAAACTGACAAGTTCCACTGGTGCTTTTCCTGTCTATTCGGCATCCAGCATAATCAGCATCTGAAAATCCAGTTAAGTCAAATGCTGAATCTTTTGGATACCAGAGACCTAGATTTGGACAACTTTTTACATACCTAAGAATCCTTTTTACTAAGGTTAAGTGTGACTCTCTAGGGCTCACTTGGAATCTAGCACATATGCATGTAGCAAACATTATGTCAGGTCTACTAGCTATAAGGTACAATAAAGAGCCAATCATTGCTCTATATGTTGTCTGATCAACAGGTTTCCCATGTTCATCAGCATCTAATACAACATTAGTAGGCATAGGTATTTTCATACATGATGCTTCAGACATACCAAATTTCTTAACCAATTTTTTTGCATACTTGGTTTGAGAAATAAATATGTCTTCAGCATGTTGTTTGATTTGCAATCCTAGAAAGAAGGATAGCTCACCCATGCTACTCATTTCAAATTTAGAATGCATTAGATTGGAAAACCTTCTGCATAAATTTGAATCAGTAGAGCCAAATATAATATCATCTACATAAATTTGTACTAGTAGGGTACGAGACTTATGGGTTCTAATGAAAAGAGTTTGGTCTACTCTACCATTTATCAGAAGAAAGCATGCTAGGGTCTCATACCATACTCTAGGAGCTTGCTTTATACCATATAATGCTTTATGCAATTTGAAAACATAATTAGGATGAGTTGAAGAGATAAAACCTGGGGGTTGTCTGACATAGACTTCTTCTTTGATATCTCCATTGAGAAAAGCACTATTTACATCCATCTGGTATACTTTGAATCCTTTGTGTGCTACATATGCTAAGAAGATTCTTATGGTCTCTAACCTTGCAACTGGTGCAAAGGTCTGGTCATAATCTATCCCTTCTTCTTGAGAGTACCCTTGAGCAACTAGCCTTGCCTTGTTCCTTACAATGACTCCTTGATCATCCAGTTTATTTCTGAACACCCACTTTGTTCCAACAATGGAGTGATCCTTTGGCCTTGATACTAGTTCCCAAACTTTGTTCCTTTTAAATTGATGCAACTCTTCTTGCATTGCAATGATCCAGTGTGGATCTTGCTCTGCATCTTGAATGGATTGAGGTTCAATTTGAGAAAGAAAGCAAGTGTGCATCAGGTTTTGGTTGACCTGATTTCTGGTTTGCACACCAGCTGAGATGTCTCCAATCACTTGGGAGATTGGATGGTCTCTTGATGTTACTAAATCAACAGGAGATGTTGATTGTTCACCAACCTGTGTTGTTGTTTCCTCTAGTGGTACAACAACTGGCTCTTCAAGAAGTTTCTCTTCAAGATGTTGAATGTCTTCTTTATCTTCACTGCTTTCATCTTTTTGAATGATTTGTAACCTGTCCAAGTCTTCTGCAAGAGAGTGTACCTGCATAGGTTCTATGGTATAAGTATTCTTCTCCTTGAAAGACATGTTAGATTCATCAAAAGATATATGAACAGATTCTTCAATTTTGAGAGTTGATTTATTATATACCCTATAAGCTTTACTGATCATGGAGTATCCCAGAAACACTCCTTCATCAGCTTTAGCTTGAAATTTTGCTAAGTATTTCTTGTCATTATTATGAATGTAACAAATACAACCAAAATTTTTAAAGTAATCTACTTTATGTTTTTTCCCTTTGAGTAATTCATAGGGAGTCTTGCCCTTCAGTTTATGTATTAAACTTCTATTCAACACATAGTTGGAGGTGTTCACTGTCTCTGCCCAAAAGGATAGAGGAAGGTGAACAATGTAGTGACAGATTCAATAAGGGTTCTATTTTTCCTTTCAGCTACCCCATTTTGTTGAGGAGTTCTAGGAGCTGAGAAAGTGTGCCTGATCCCTTCACTCTGACAGAACTCTTGCATAAGAAGAGAATCAAACTCTGTCCCATGATCACTTCTGATCAGGGCAATGTGAGTATTGAACTCACTCTGTATGCATTTGAGAAACTCTGTCAAACACTTAAAGTTATCAGACTTCTTCCTCAGAAAGAACACTCATGTGAATCTAGAGAAGTCATCTACAACCACTAAAGTATAAGATTTCCCTCCTAAGCTTTGTACTGTAATGGGTCCAAAAAGATCCATGTGTAACAGATACAAAAATCCTAGGTGAATCACTCTTATTAAGTGATTTGAAACTATTTTTGGTTTGCTTGCCTAATTGACAAGCCCTGCAAAGTCCTTCCTTCTTGTAGGGGCCAGAAGGTAGTCCTCTAACAAGGTTGTCCTTCGATAGCCTAGCAATGGTTCTAAGGTTTATATGCTCTAGTCTCTTATGTCATAGTTCATTAGGTCTACTAATAGAGTTAAACAAGCATATGTCTACTTTAGTTGAAAGAAAGTCTACTAAATAGATGTTACCTTTCCTTTTACCTGTCAACATAGTTGTGTTGTCCTCTGATTTGATCTTGCATAAGAATTTGCTGAAAGTCACTTGGTAGCCTTCATCACATAGTTGACTGATACTGATCAAGTTGTGCTTCAGTCTTTCCACATAGGCTACTTTCTTGAATGTGACTGTGCCAATCTGGACTGCACCATATCCTTTTGTTAGTCTAAAGTTTGAATCACCAAATATTACTTTGGGTCCAAGCTTGGCTTTGAAGGATGTGAAATTGTCCTTGTTTCCTGTCATGTGCTTTGAGCACCCACTATCCAGATACCATTGCTGGTTTGATGTTGGATAGGTCTTCACCTGCACATAAAACAATTTACTTGTTTTTGACTCAGTTTACCTTGGGTCTAGGTTGATAACCTTTGAACTCAGAAATAAAAGACATCCCTGGTTGACTCTTATAGCCTTCATGATGATATTTCCTTGGAGGTATTATCCATTCAGTATAAGGGTTAAATCTTTGGGATGAAGAAACTCTAGGATTGAACTTTGATTTACCTTTGAAAAAGTTTTCAAAACTCTAATCTCTGCTCGACGATCGTTGAGCTGCGTTCGACGATCTTGGGTCAGATCGTCGAGCTCCGTTCGAAGATCGACTGTGGCAGAGTTCAGGGTTTAGAGATCGTCGACCTGATTTCGACGATTTAGCCTGAGATCGTTGATCTGCATTCGACGATCGTCTAGCTCCGTTCGACGATTTCTGTTGAACTCTTGTTTTCTTGGTTAAGTTAGAATTCTTCCTAGCTACCTCTATAACTCCCTTACCTTTATTAGAGATAAATTTAATTGGGGTTGTTAGTACTATAGGTTAGCTGGATGAAGCACCCAAGCCCAGTGTACTATTGAATCTTGAGTTCACTGTGCTTGTGATGTCCATTAGCTTGATACTTCTCCCATTGACGGATGCTTCAAGCTTCTTGGCCTCTGATAGTTCACTTTTCAGTGAAGCTATCTGCTCCCTACAGCATTCCAACTCCTCAGAGAGTTTGAGGTTTTCTGATTTTAAAGTACTGTATTCAGATAATTGATTTCTGAGAGAAATGATTTCCTTCTCAGATTTTAATAAATCTAAACACAGTGCTTTAAACTCACACTTGAAGTCCTCAGAATTGAAATCAAAAGAACTTATTACCTGGTCCTCTTCAGATTGAGTCCCTGATTCAGATTCTGACTCTTCTGTATCAGAATTTTGTTGTGAGACATTGATAGCCATCATGCATAATTCTTTTTCTTCAGCATCATCTTCATCATCACTTGAGCTTGATGAAGCTTCTGATTCTTCTTCTATCTCACTCCAAATTTCAGCAACAAATCCCTTCCTTGTATGTTTGTTCTTGCTAGAGGAGGGTTTGCCATTGCTGCTCTTCTTGAAGTCCTTTTCTTTTCTCCTTTATTTCCTATCCTTTTTGTCCTTGTTTTTATTTTCTGAACAGTCAGGCACAATGTGGCCTGGTTTCCTGCAACCAAAATAAATAATTTCTTTGTTATTTAATTTGTCATACCTTGGCTTGTCATGCTCTCTGTATGATCTTTTCCTGAAGTCCTTCCTGGCCAATTTGTAAAACCTTTTGGCCAGTAGGCTTAGCAGCTCTTCATTGCATGTGACTTTGTCTTCAGGCTGATCTTCAATGGCTTTGAAAGCTATTGACTTCTCTTTTCTTGTAGCTGGTGAGGCAGCCTTCTGCTCTTCTTCTCTATTCTTGATGAGCAGCTCATAAGGCTTGAGCTTGCCCAAGAGAGCTTCAGTTGTGATCTCATTTAGGCTTCTGGCATCCTTGATTGGCCAGATCCTTGAGTCCCAAGTTCTTGGGAAGCACATTAGGATTTTATCATTGAGCTCAGTCAATGAGATCTCTTTATCCAAAGTCTTCAGTTCATTGACTATAAGACTGAGTCTATTATACATTTCTGCTACTGACTCAGCTTCTCCTTTCTAGAAATTCTCATACTGGGTTATGAGATGAGATCTTCTATCTTTTCTCTCATCAGCAGATCCTAAGACTATCTCAGATAACTTGTCCCAGATGTCCTTTGCTGAGTTGCATTCAGCTACCTTTTGGAATATTTCATTCAGACATAGTCTGGGCTAGAATGTTCATAGCCTTTGCATCTGCAACTTTCCATTTCTTTATTTCTGCATCTGTTCCTGAAGGAGGTGGAACAACACTTGTGCTTGTATTCTCTGGAGGTCTTGGACACACTGTCAAAACAGAATTGAAAATGTCCTCATCAATAGAGTTCATGTACAGTCTAATCCTTGCCTTCCAAAGTGCAAACTTAGATAGATTGCACACTGAAGGTCTGGTTCTAGCATAATATTTGTTTTGGGCCATGTTTTGTGAAGAAATAATTCTAATAACAAACTTAAAACAAGCAGATCTAACTAGAGCGATCTTTGGGTTCAGGTGTTAGCCTGTGCAACCACTAAGGTGTGGTATTTTTAACCAACCTGACTCTGATACCTATTGAAAGTGCAAGTTAGATCTGATAGACTTTAGATGGGGGTGAATAGAGTATGGTGCTTGCTAAAAACTTTTTACAACTGTTGTTGTATTCCTAAGTGAACAAGAAAGCAAATAACATATAACAACTATCTAATCAAAAAGCAATCACAAACCACAGCCAGAAAACAAAAGAAAATAAGCAACCAGATGACACAAGGAGCTATAGTGGTTCCCCAATCAATCTGGGTATATCCACTCTTCTACCACCCTAGGTAGGAATCCACTGCAGGATGAGTTGATCAGGTGTCCTGGGCACCAATGAGCTTTTGATAAGGTGCTCAAAAATCAAACCAGATTTTTTGATCAGGTGTCTTGCCGCCACTGAGTTTTGACAAGGTCTCAGAAACCAGCACAAACTTTTGAAGGGAGTTTGATAAACCCTTTACAGCAGAGAGAGAGAGAGAGAGAGAGAGAGGGATGAGATGATCTTCTCTGTCAACAATCAGAGAGAAGATAGTGGATGTTGTCAAAGCTCCCCCTGAGATCTTGAGTTGTTCAGGAAGTGAGGCTTTGCAGTAGGGTGATAGGCCTTCAGAAGATTTGATCTCCAGCAAAGATGATTTCAGCAACAGCTGAAATGTGTGTTGTCTGGAGTCTTGAATGATGATGGCCTTTGAACACTGGAATCAAAAGGGATCTGAAAATTTCAGTATATTGATCTCCTTTTGTGATGGTGTTCTTGTATGAATTCTAAGACTGAGAATATCTGCAACTCTTTTTCTTGTTGTTGTTGTTGTTGATGATGTTATTCTGTGTTATGCTTCTTGTTCCAGCAGAATATGAATATCTCTTTTATTCCTTAGATCTGAATAGAATGATTCTCTGTCCAAGATAGCCGTTAGCCTGTCATAAATGACTTCCTTAACTGCATTTTGTCTTCTGGAGAAAAGTCCAATAAAACATTCCTTTGAAAATCCCTTGAAACTTGCTCCAGATTAATTGAAAACGGCTACAGGATCCTTGAAATAAATGTTGAGAATAATTCCATAACTGTCTGAATTTGAATCTTGAAAAGCGTCGATCTCAATAGAAAAACGTCGAACTGAGCTCCACTATCGTTGAACTGAGCTCAGAGACTGGACTTAGACTGAAACAGAGATCGTCGATCTGAGCTTAACTATCGTCGAACTGAGCTCAGAGATAGAGAAACAAACTGAAGACAGGAGCATCGATCTAAGCTCGAAGATCGTCGAATGGAGTTCGACGACTTGCTGAAGTTGAGCTCAGAGATCGTCGAATGGAGTTCGACGATTCGTCGAAGTGAGCTCAGCGATCGTCGAATGGAGTTCAACGATTCGTCGTACTGAGCTCGACGAAATGACTTAGTCTCCTGAACTGAAATATCTGGTCTTGAGAGCAGCTTTCAAACCTAAATACTAACCCTTAGACTCAATTCTAATTGACCTTTAGATCTATACAAGGAGGTCAAAACAGATTTCCTAAAAGACATAGTGATCCTTGCCCAAATCAATAATAGGGTGTTCCAACAGAAGTTCTTATACTAAGTACAAAGATACACCTAACTATGGAGGGAGAAAGGGTATGAGAATGAGTGCTTTGAAAGCTTCCCATGAGGAAATCTAAATGGCTCAATATGAACCATTTGTGTTTAGCGCTCCAGCCCACATACTCAAGGGTAAGGAAGTAACATCTTCCCAAAACCTTCCAGCAAAGAAGCTGGCTAGTGGCAAGTTTGTAATCATCTCTAACAAGGTCATACCAGATGTCATCAACACTATTTCAGCTACCAAGCTGACATCTGTTGTTGTCAAGCCGGTACCGTCGAGTAGGGTTGATTCCCGTCGAGCAAGCTGTCGGGTACTAGTTGAGAGGAGTAAAAGAATGTTGTTACTTTCTCTATTGAACATAAATATTCAGACACTCCTTCTACCTCAAATAATGTTCAAAAGAAAAGGTACAACATCCATAAGTGTTGGTGATGTGGTAAAGTGGGACACTTTGCTAGTGACTGTTGGCGCAACCCCAATGTGTCTAATGCAAAGAGAAGCTTTCCAGCTAAGACAACAGTAGACAGAAGTGTGTCTTTTACTGCTAACAAGAACCTAGGACCCAAATTCATTGGGCTTCTAAGGTAAAGTAATATGTCTTTGCAGGATGTCCTAAGGCCAAATCAAATTGTAAACTCGGCATTGGACTTGTATCTTTGAAATAGGAGAAAGAGTGAGCACTAGGGCAATAATTGACATTATTAACTATAAGAAAGCATATTCTGAAGGTCCAAATCTGTGCATACTCTTGAATTGTTGCTTTAGTATTATAGAGGACATTCTTAATGACTTGAATTGTTCCGTCATATCCAGAACTATAAGATCGGATGAGGCTCGCAATTCGCCAAGCAAGATCAGACAATTGAGAATGCCTCTAGTTAAAAGGTGTAGATGGCCTGACACAGAAACCTCGAAAGGGACCTCAAGTGGCGAAGTAGGCCAACTATGAAGGTCCACAATATGACGTGCAATAAAGGATTGAGATGCACCAGAATCAAAGAGAATCTGCATCCACTTATTCTTGACCCTAAATCTCCCTAGAAACCGAAATCATGGACGCATATCAAGGTCACCTAATACTAAGGCAGATGAAAAAAAGATGCAGAAGATTAAAAACAACACTTAAAAAACCAGATGTGATGTCGATAGATGTAAGTGCCTCGCCCTGAGAGATGACGTTCACCACAGCTTTGCCCCTCTCCCGAGCTCCAGAAACAGCTTGCAGATGTTGAGTGGGAATTGGGCCTTCCTTCATATCACAGTCTTGAACATGGTGCCCAATTTGCCCACATCTGAAGCAGGCATTTTGCTTATGACGACACTCCTTCACCAGATGAACTGCACTCTTACAGTAAGCACATATAGAGGAGGCAGAGACAAGCGTCATCTGAGGTTGTTGTGCAGGAACAACTGTCTTCTGCTTCTTCAAGAGGGAATAGTAGACTTGGGCGACATGGTCCACCTTATGGCAGAAGGCACACACCTCCTTAGACTTGAGGCTATTCTCCTGAGATGGAGTACCCTTGTGCTTGTGGTCAGATACGACAACATTGCTTGTACCATGATGGATCTTCTTAGCAGAACGGTTCAACTCAATAGCTTCCACCTACAAGGCGGATCCCACAGTCTCAGCATAGGTGGTGCCACCATGAGCTACCACATGCTAGCGAAAATCATGTCGAAGTCCCTTCACGAAACAACTAATCTTTCTAGACTCGTTTGACATGAACTATACGACAAGGAGAGATAGGTAGGAGAACTCTTTCTTATACTCGGTCACTGTCCTGCCAGGCTGCTGAAGGAATAAGAACCTCTCAACTAACTTGTCTCACTCTATAGAAGAGGGAAACTTCTCCATGATAGCATCCTTAAACTGTCCCTAACTCAAGATGGCAGAATTGGGGAGACTGAGACGATGAATCCACCAGGTGTACGCGTCCTCAATCAACTGGTAGGCCGTAAGAAGAACCTTTTGAGCTTTAGGAACTCCAATATACTTGAAGTGCTTCTTCATCTGAGAGTGCCACTCAGAAATGACAAAGTAGTTTCGATCACCATTGATCGATAGTAGATTCAGCCTCTTAAACGCCAGAGTATATGCCTTCACTATAGGAGGAGCAGTCGGACTTGATATGAGTGGGGACTCTAGGGCACCATCAGGCGAGCCGATTCCAGAACCAGGTGCAGAAGTGGTGGCTCCAAGAGGAGCAGTGGCGATAACAACTCCAGCTGTCCCTACGCTGCCAGAACCAAGTGATGGATCAGGAGTTTGGCGATCTTCTTCCTGGCGAGTGAGGCGATCAAGATTCTGCCTCAGCAGCTGGGCAGCGGCATCTCCAGAAGCTCCTCCCGCAGAGGAGGTAGCCTTCTTGCACTATGATCGCTTAGGAGCCATCTAAAAAGAGACACAAAAGAATCAAGTAAGAGAACAGTCGAGATAAACAAAAAGAGTTGAATTAGAGCTCCTAACATTCTAACACAGTTGGATACGTAAATCATATAATATTTACAATATTTTTATTGGACAACTCTAGGTAATGACCATGCAATTGCAAATGCGATAATAAAATTGCATGCGATAGTAAATGATTTGTAAAATTCATGTGTGTACAATCATCATCTGTTATTCTTATCTTAACACTTGTGTTATGATTTATGTTATACATGCAATGCAATTGTGCCTAAAATGCATTCCTAAGAATGTTCATGAATGGATACACATGTCATGTTAAGTACTTATATCGCTTAACATATCATGCATATTATGGTACTAATGTCTTCGAAGTTGAAAATATTAAACTGCCCAATATTCACAAACCATATATATCCTAGTGGAAATTCATATGCACTTAAATGTTAAGTTTGTCCATACTCCATTAACATTCGTGTGCATACTACTCATGCTTATGAGTGTAGTGTGAGTGCTTTAGGCCCGAACAACAGACATCGACAAGTGAGTGGGGGAAATGATGCATGCACATATATTTATATATTAGGTTTCAAAATATATGGAAAATATAAAGTACTTTATCTTTAGATGCTGAGCTTCCCTCTAATACCAACTGTCATGACTCGTCTAAAAATACAGATTATAGTGCGTTTCTAGCGGGTCGTGATGTCACAGGCATGGGCGAAAGGATTTCCATATCTATTAGGCAGAAGCAGATTTAATGTTATTAGTTTTTAAATAGATAAATTGAGAAAAAGAATAACATTTTATAGTTATGCATAAGTTTTAATAATGAGTGGTGAAAAGTAAAGAGTTGATGCACATGTACTTTAATAAAATCTCTTGCCACACATTTGTTGATACAAAATATTAATGCAATAAACCACAAAGGTGCACATGTCATTACTATTGAATACTAGCATAAAAATACAACCTAACAGTTGTCCAAGAAACAAAAGAAAATGACTGACATAACTAGTACATAATGATGAAATCTGACAGTACAAGAACAAAATACATAGAACTTGACTATGCAATAGCCAAAATAGACCTCTGAGAACACGGCGCTGAATAGCTCAAAAAGCAGGCGGAGCAGTCACGAAACCTAAGGTAAAAGCCAAACAAGAAGGAAAAATGCCTCAGAACACAAGTTAAAAAAACAAGCAAGTTATAAAGTTAATGTACAATTAGAGGTAAACATGCAATATTAAAGTACCACTTTATTTATAGCAAGTTAGTAAACATGCAAGTAACTGGGTCAACCAAAATCTCTGAAATTTATTAGCCTACTCCGGAGTTTTAGCATAATTGTTCTGGCAATGTCATAAGCTGTAATCGATGAAATGCATAGGGGTTTATAGTGGGTTCATATGGTTCACACTTAAGTTCAAGTATAAGTCTTATTAGAAAGAAAAGTATTTAATGCTTAGTATGACCATGCAAACAATGCAATACACTAACTATGCCCTACCATCTATGATAGCTTATGATACTCGGGACCAAAGTATTTTTTAATTTCCTTTAGAGAATTCTAACATAAAATGACATTCTAATAAGCAATGATTTTTGCGTTGTCAGGTACCAGTAATAAATTTAGATACATAAATAAGGAATTTAAACCCTTGGTTTGCAAGCGAGGGAATCCTCTACTTGTCTTAAGGTGAAGCCGAAACTACCGGTAACAGCTCCTGCAAGCAAAGACAAAGGCTTTATTGAACCTGTTCAGGAATAATCACAAACGATATTGATATTTTACAAGACAAAAAACAACATGCTAGCATAGACATTTTATTTTGAAAAACTAAATCAAGAGCGGATTAGTAATTTACCTCCCTCAAAAGAGAGGGGAGAGGAGTTACCACGAAGGATCGGGGAGTTGGCGGCATTTGGGTGACGGAAACCCTTTATTGGAGAGGGTTTTGGAGGGATCCCACCAACGGTCCGATGAGCAACGCCGGAAATTAAAACCACAACAGAGTTAGATGATTACAAGAGGGCAAACGCTTGGATCAACGTAAATACATTGATTGGAGCGCGAAAATATCACATAATTTCAATAAAAATTCTGAATAGAGGGGAGGAGAGGAATTTCTTACCCAATGAGGCCAAATCCGGGCTCAAAAATCTGAGTAGAGAAGAATCAAGCAAAACCTTAGGCGATCCCCTAGCAAACCACCGACCAAAACACAAAGGAAGGAGGGATGGAGGGTTGCTAGGGGAAGAAGAGGCGCTGCCAACCCTAACGGAGGAGGAGGGCCCGGTGGCCTTGCTGAACGAAGAAGAAGAAGAAGAGAAAAGGGAGATGTGTCGGCCTTGAGGAAGTCACAGGGAGGAGCAGCAGGCGGCTGTCGGCCCTTATAGAGGAGGAGGAGACAGGGAATCACAAGAGATACCAATGCTGGCAAGCCGGGGTCGGCACGGGAGCGGGAGAACTGCGCAGGAGCGAGAGCTGGAGCTGACATAGTAGCGGGGTGCAGGAAAGCCCGAGTACCAAAATAATGAAAAATCGGGGGGGGGGGGACTCGATTTGATAAAGAGGAAAAAATTTACCCTAAAGCTTAATTAAGAAAATTCCATTGCTGATATAATTGATTTTTTTAATGGAATCGTTACAGGTGTTTTCTTGGAGAAAGTGTTCTTGTCAAGAAAGACAATCAAGGTAGATCTTGAAGAAGTTCAAGAACCACAAGTTGTGAATGAACCTGAATTGGACCCTTAGCAAGTACTACAAGTGGTTGTAGCTAGAGAACCTTTTCAACAAACACAAGTCATATGTAGATCTGGCAGGCCTAGATTTGGGCCTGAGATATATGGATTTCCCGTGTCTCAAATACGTAATGTGTTGCTTATGGATCATGATTATGTGTCTGCAACCTACCAAGAGGATATGAATGGACCGGACTTTAAAAAGTGGCTTGAGGCCATGAAATCTGAAATGGACTCCATGTATGCGAACTAAGTTTGGACCTTGGTGGAACCACCCGTAGGGTTATGACCCATAGGGTGCAAGTGGGTCTTCAAGAATAAGAGCAGCATGTATGAGAATGTACATACATTCAAAGGGAGACTAGTGACTAAATGTTTCAAGCAAATTCATGGTGTTGACTATGATGAGACCTTTTCCACTATTGATGTAGTAAAGTATATCAGAATTTTGGTTGCTATTGCTACGTATTATGACTATGAGATCTAGCAAATGGATGTCAAAACGGCTTTCCTTAATGGAAACCTTTTTGAGGAAGTGTATATGACACAACCCGAGAGTTTTGTATCTCCAATTGAAGTCACTAAAATATGCAAGTTATAGAGATCTATTTATGGATTGAAACAAGTTTCTCAAAGTTGGAATGTTCATTTTGATGACAAAATCAAAGAGTTTGGTTTCATTAAGAATGAAGATGAACCATGTGTTAATAAGATGATTGGTGGGAGCATTTTTATCTTCCTGATATTGTATGTAGGTGACATACTACTGATCGGGAATGACATTCTAGCACTGCAAGTTATTAAGAACAACCTAAGGAGCTACTTTTCTATGACAGACTTGGGTGAAGCGACTTATATACTTTGTTTTAAGATCTATAGAGATAGAACGAAGAAGTTGTTGGGTTTGACCCAAAGTGTATACATTGAGAAGGTGTTGAAACGGTTCAGCATGCTTGAGTCCAATAAAGGATTCTTACTCATATCTCATGGTGTGAGTCTCTCTAAGGACCAGTGTCCTAAATCTTTAGAAGATAAGGACCACATGAAGTTGATTTTATATGCTTCGACAATTGGATTAATCATGTATGTGATGTTGTGTACTCGACCTAATGTCTCATTTGCTTTGAGCATGACTAGCAGGTATCAGTCTGATCCCAGTGATATTCACTAGACAGCTATCAAGAATATCCTAAAGTACTTGAGAAGGACTAATGATATGTTCTTGGGATTTGATGGAGAGGAAGAGCTCGTTCTAAAGGGTTACACGGATGCTAGCTTCCAGAATGATAGGGATGACTCAAAGTCCTAATTAGGTTTGTCTTTTGCCTGAATGGAGGAGTTGTGAGTTGGAAGAGTTTTAAGCAGGAGACAACTGTTGATTCTACAATAAAGGTCGAGTATATCGTTGCTGCAAATGCGGCGAAGGAGACTGTGGATTAGAAAATTCATCGGTGAGCTTGATGTAGTTCCTAGCATTGTTGATCTTGTAGTTCTCTACCGTGTCAATAATGGTGCTATTGCACATGCTAAGGAACCAAGATCTCATCAACGCTTCAAGCACATACTTCAGCGGTTCCATCTTATTCGAGAGATTGTCGATCGAGGAGACATGAGCATATGCAGAGTACCAACTGCAGATAATATTACGGATCCACTAATGAAGCCTCTTGCACAGAGAAATCATGATGGTCATACTAGATCAATGGGTATTAGATATCTGAATGATCGTCTTTAGTGGGAGATTTGTGTATTGTATATGTGTCGGTTGTTATTCATGTGATGAATAAAGTACTTTATATATTTTTTACATTTATGTCAAGTTCTTTTGTTATGTCAACTGTTTTTATATGATCGATTAATTAACATAATAAATGCCATATAATGTTCATTTCCATAGGAATTCAAGTGTGTGACTTGAATGTGAGGGCCTATGTTTATAAGAAGTTTCATTCTTAAATGGTCCGTGGTCCGAGTATCACCTTAAAAGCTAAGGGCGATGATGGAACATTAAGATTAACATGTGCGTTGAATGATGACCGATTCTCACAGGTCATGATATTGTGATATCAAATCATCACATGGATACTTGTTAGTGAACAAGTTATACTAGACAGACCCACCAAGACACTACTTTGTGGATTGTTATATGAACGCTCACAAGTAGGTCTCAAGCGGAAATGGTGTTTGTGGTTCTTTGGCCTGAAGTCACAACATTCATCAAGTGAGGAAGAGCGTGTTTTAATGCCATCAAAAGTCTTCCTTGAGAAAGGTTTATGATAACGATGGTTACTGGGTATGTTATGAATCAGTTGGGCGTTTCTGTGTGGACAGAAACGAGATTTGTCCTTTTATATGACAGGAGTTATAAATATGGGCCCCTTGATGGAATGATACTGCGAAATGCACGGTCATGCTTGGTTGAGTCATTATATGATATTGGGTTCACCAATTTCTAGATGTCCATTCTAGATCAAGAAACTAGGATTGAACAATTATGAGGGTGACACGATCCATGTCTCTAGTTCTATCCAGAAGTAAATGACAAAGGGACATAACAACACTGATACATTGGTCATAAAAGGCCTGTTGAGTTATGAACTCTTATTGCTTGGATAGCAATGATGTATTGCTAGATATCGCTCATTATTTATGAGACTTTTGTTGATACTTGTGATCAAGTGGGAGACTGTTAGTGATTCCAAGGTGATCACAAAGCAATCAAGTAGTTAGTCTCACTGCCAATGTGATTTAAGCCTATAGGGTCGCACATAAGAATGTTTGGAGAAATTGGAGGAAAGATTGTGTTGGCCCTACTCATATGAGATATGATAAAGGGACCAAATCTAAGACACAAAGAATTTTGATGAGTTGCGTCGAGTGTGTATCAACGCACGTCAACTGTGTATCGACGCACATCGACTTGATGTCGACACGACCAAGCTCGGTGTCGAAGTCAGTTCATTATCAGTGCTACATCTAGTAGAAATCGACCCAACGTCAAGTTCTACTCGACGCGGGTGCGTCGATCGCGTGTAGACGCAGTTGCGTTGAATGTCGTCGAGTGTATGTAGATGTTGCGTCGAGTTATTATTGACACACGTCGAGTGCAAGTCGACGCATGTTGAGGTCTCATCTTTTGGCGGTTGTGAATTTGTCGCATGTGGTGGCGACTAATGTGAAGACCCAAATTCCCGGGCTTCCCAATTGATTTCAAGAATTACACAACATTTCAATAAAAGAGTTGCGACATTGAATACCATAGTACAAAAAACATCAACACTAGTAATTTATTCCTTTATTTATTATTACAACATTCGATAATAGAAAATAAAGTGAGTATCACTTGTACTCAATACAAAAATCACAACACTGATCTTTACAAGAGCCCATATGCTTTTACTGAACCTCTCCAATACCTATGAAGATCTTTAACCATACCTTCACTAATTCTTCTGGCGGGATTCTTTTTGGTGCACTTGACGACGGTCCTGTTGCCTAAAAAATGGGTCCACAATGAGTTATTCATAAAAATTATGACAATGTGAGATAAGTATTTCATGAAACGTTATACATGCAAATAATGAAGATAATAACAATATGCATACAGTACAATAAAATAATTATTTGATTATTCTCAACACTGATTCTTAAATTACCCCTTAATTTTAGTTACATAAAATAAGAAATGCTCCGGTGATGCAAACTTGAATTGGGCCCCACCCCGAAGGGTGTAATTTGTAGGCTCACTCCTACCGATGAATCCATCAGTAGATGCCTCTACATCATCAGATTCGAAGTCATCACATTTCCTTATGCAGAGTTTAAATTGATTTTTATCTTGTCGTAAAAATATGAGTTTTTAATAAAAGTAATCCCCTCAGAAATGTATATATCGCTTTTATGTTTTTCTCTCGCCCACATTTTATTTTATAGTGATATCTTAATGAGTTAAACTCATATGCACAGGCATTGGTTCAAGTCAAAAAGTAAAACAGGAATAGAAAATTACTTGAATAAACTAATTCAAAAATAAGAAACTCACCACGGCCTTGCCTTAATCCACACTCTTATTTGCATTGTCACCACGGTTATCTTGTTACGCCATCATCTTATTTTTGAGCCTCGGGAACCACTGAAATTATACGAACTTTTTATTTGAGTTACGTCACTTGATATTTGTAGCAGTAATGTGTTTTTAAAAGACGTTTAAAATCCTGAAAATAAAAAAAAAACGTCAAAAAATGTTTGAAAAAGTATCCAACCAAAATAGTCCTCAACCGAGACTGTGAATGTCAACCTTAGCCGACCAAACGGCACAAAATAGCCAAAATAGCTCGAAATAGTTTTATAAAATATGTCAGCTCGAAAGATGAAACAAAGCATAACAAGCCCGTAAAATGGCGAACCAGCGTAAAATCGGCGCAAAATTATCTTTAAAAAGGACTTTTCAGCATTCTCAAAACTCTTTAGTTATCTCGCACAAACCAGACCCCCAAAACAACAACTACATAAAAGAAATGAGCACCTCAATACCCAAAAATAGTCCAAGAAGTTAAGTAAGTAGCTAAGTAAAGAGGAAATAATCAAACCAGCCAAGGGGAAGGAGAAAGAAATGCTTTACAACAAGAGGGGAGAGGAGAAGAGCACAGAGCAGCTACACCAGAAGCTCGAGAGTAACAGCAAGGAGCACAGCAGCTCGGGTATAACAATAGAATTGAAACAGTAACAGTAGCCCTAAGCGGCAGCAAAGTCCACTGCGACAAAGCAACACCAGTATCGTGGTCACGAAAGCATGACTGCAACGACACAGGAGGCTCGACCTAGCTCTGACAGCTAGAGGCACGGAGAAATAAGGAGATGGAGTATAAGGAGAAGTTCACTGTTGAAATAGAGCAGCCAGAGGAAGAAGACAACGGGAAGACAGTGTAGGAGAAACAACTACCTGGGCTAGATTTTATAGCAGTGAAGTAAGCGGCTAGCGGCAAGGTCATGCCAAAGCACCGCTCCAGATGTCTCATAACCGAACCCAACATCTTACCCAGCCAACACCACAACATAACCAACACATATATAAAGCAGCCAACATTTTCATTCAACCCGATCAGCCCACTATACTAGCCAGCCCAAATGATCAAAGCCAGCCCATTAAATATGTAATCAGCCCAACAAACCAGCTAGCTCACATCCAAAGACAGTAAGCCCATATAAATTTAAAGGGCAACCCAACCAAAATGGCTATTGGCACTCCCAAAATAAAGAAAATATACCAAACGAAACAAAAAGCAAAAATTAATCCATTGTAAAATTTAAATGTGTTTTTTCATCATCAGGAAAAATAAATATATTTAGGGTGTTATATTCCTTCCCTCCTAAAAAAAGTTTTTGTCTTCGAAAAGCAATGCATCACTATATTCATAAAATATTTACAATATTCACATTAAGTAAACTACATTTATTTTTTGTGATAGGGAAATGTTTGTGGCATAATCATTCGCTCTTCTGAAACTTCTGGGGGAGGAATTGGAGCAAGCGCAGGTGCCGGTGCAGATGCAGATGTAGAAGCTGCCAAAGCTAACGATTCAGCAAGCATTTGGTAGAAATGTTGTGGCAAAGGAGGTTGTCCACACGAATTGATTTCTTTATTCAAAAGTTTTGGACATGTTTTTTTGGTATGGCCAGGCTGTCAGCATTAATAACATGCTCCAATTAAGCATTCGCCTCGATGAATTCGGCCACACTTGGCGCACTTTGTCGAGGTTGTTTGAGACGCATTACTGGTTGACGGATCAGTCTGAGATGTCTTCGCAACATCTTTTATTTGGGGTTCCTCTTGCGTCTGTGTTTCAGGTGTTTTCTTTTCTCACTTTCTCGACGTTTTTGGGATTTTTCTTGATCAATCTCCACCAGTCGTGCCCTCTCGACTAGCTTCCCATATTCTAAAATATCAAGAGATACCATCAAATTGTGAATATCATCTTGTAATCCTTGTTGAAAGTGTCGATAATGTTCTTCTTCAGTGGGTATGAGAGAGTCGGCATAGTATGTTAATTTGGAAAATTCCGCCTCGTATTGCAGAACTGTTTTGTTCCTTGAACAAGTCGCATGAATTTGTCTTGTAAAACTCTTTTCTCCGACCGGGACACAAATCAATTTGTAAATTCTTGAAGAAAGTTTGGTCATGTTATAAGGTCTATGTCTGGCGAACTTTGTAGTGACAATATTATTCCACCAACGCTTCACAGGACCTTCAAGCAAAAATGAGGCTAATCCTACCTTTCGCTCTTCGGGACAATCCATAACTTGGAAGATCATTTCTATGCGGAGAATCCAATCTTCGGTTTCTAAGGGAGACAAACCTCCAACAAAGGTCGGCAGTTTTAACTCCATGAATTGTTTGAGATCATAATCGACTTGTCGGGGTTGAGGGACTTGTGCTACCGAGGGAACATCAGGAGGAGGGTTCATTGGATTTTGTCTAGGAGTTGGGTTGTCAGGAGGGAGCGTTGGTCCTAATGCAACTAATGTGGGAAAGACTAACTTAGAGGCTTTCGCTATTGCTAACACAAACTTGGATGGATGCTGTGGCCGATGTCCATTGTCGCTTTCTTCAGATCTTGTTCTTTGTTGAACTTCGCGTTCTTCTTGAAGTCTTTGACGGCGTTGACTGGAAAATACTTGAACAGGTTCCTATATATAGGTTTTAAATTCATTATGTTACATTTTTAACTTGTTCTGACTTTGTACTGTTTATGATATGACATGATTTATTGAAACTGTTTCCCTCGAATACCAAGTTGTGAAGACCCAAATTCCCGGGCTTCCCAATTGATTTCAAGAATTACACATCATTTCAATAAAAGAGTCGCAACATTGAATATTATAGTATAAAGAACATCAACACTAGTATTTTATTCCTTTATTTATTATTACAACATTCGATAACAGAAAATAAAGTGAGTATCACTTGTACACAATACAAAAATCACAACACGAATCTTACAAGAATCCATATATTTTTGTTGAACCTCTCCAATACTTATGAAGATCTTTAACCATACCTTCACTAATTCTTCTGGCGGGATTCTTTTTGGTGCACTTGGCGACGGTCCTGTTGACAAAAAAAGTGGGTCTACAATGGGTTAGTCATAAAAATTATGACTATGTGAGATAAATATTTCATGAAGCGTTGTACATGCAAATAATGAGGATAATAACAATATGCATACAGTACAATAAAGCAATTATTTGATTATTCTCAACACTGATCCTTAAATTACCCCTTAATTTTAGTTACATAAAATAGAAAATGCTCCGATGATGCAAACTTGAATTGGGCCCCACCCCTAAAGGGTGTAATTTGTTGGCTCACTACTACCAGTGAATCCATCAGTAGATGCCTCTACATCATCGGATTCGAAGCCATCAAATTTTCCTATGTATAGTTTTAATTAATTTTTATCTTGTCATAAAAAAAGGAGTTTTTAATAAAAGTAATCCCCTCATAAATATATATATATATATATATATATATATATATATATATATATATATATATATATATATATATATATATATATATATCACTTTCATGTTTTTTCTTCGCCCACATTTTATTCTATAGCGATATCTTAATGAGTTAAACTCATATACACAGACAATGGTTTATGTCAAAAAATAAAACAGTAATAGAAAATTACTTGAATAAACTAATTCAGGAAATAAGAAACTCACCATGGCCTTGCCTTTATCCACACTCTTATTTGCGTTGCCACCACAGTTATCTTGTGACGTCATCCTCTTATTTTTGAGCCTCGAGAACCATTGAAATTATACACACTTTTTATTTGTGTTGTCACTTGATATTCATAGCAGTAATATGTTTTTAAAAGACGTTTAAATTCCCAAAAATCAAAAGAAACGTCAAAAAATGTCTGAAAAAGTATCCAACCAAAACAGTCCTCAACCGAGACTGCGAATCTCAACCTTAGCCGACCAAATGACACAAAATAGCCCAAATAGCTCGAAATAGTTTTATAAAATATGCAAATCAACTCGAAAGATGAAACAAAGCTTAACAAGCCCTTAAAATAGCGAACCAACATAAAATCGGCACAGAATTATCTTTAAAAGGACTATTTAGCATTCTCAAAACTCTTTAGTTATCTAGCACAAACCAGCCCCCAAAATCAGCAACTACTTAAAAGAAATGAGCACACAATACCCAAAAATAGTCCAAGCAGTTAAGTAGCTATGTAAAGAGGAAATAACCAAACCAGCCAAGGAGAAGGAGAAAGAAATGCCTTACAACAAGAGGGGAGAGGAGAAGGGCACAGAGCAACTACAATAGAAGCTCGAGAGTAACAGCAAGGAGCACAGTAGCTCGGGTACAACAATAGAAGAGGAACAATAGTAGTAGCCCTAAGCGACAGCAAAGTCGACTGCGACAAAGCAGCAACAGTATCGTCGGCACAAAAGCACAACAACGACGACACAGGAGGCTCGACCCAGCTCCGTCAGCTAGAGGCACAGAGAAATAAGGAGATGGAGTAGAAGAAGGAGAAGTTCACTGTCGAAATAGAGCAGCCAAAGGAAGAAGACGACGGGAAGACAGTGCAGGAGAAACAGCTACCTGGGCTCGATTTTATAGCGGTGAAGTAAGTGACTAGTGGCAAGGTCACGCCAAAGCACCGCTCCAGATGTCTCATAACCGAACTCAACATCATACCCAGCCAACACCATAACATAGTCAGCACATATATAAAGCAGCCAGCATTTTCATTCAACCTGATCAGCCCACTATACCAGCCAACCCAAATGATCAAAGCCAGCCCACTAAATATGTAATCAGCCCTACAAACCAGCTAGCTCACATCCAAAGATAGCAAGCTCATATAACTTTAAAGGGCAAGCCAACCAAAATGGCTATTGGCACTCCCAAAATAAAGAAAATGTACCAAACGAAACAAAAAATAAAGTAATCCATTGTAAAATTTAAATGTGCATTTTTCATCATCGGGGAAAATAAATATATTTAGGGTGTTATAACTAAGTCTTGCGAGACTTAGGGGAAATTCACTGCAGGTAGTGGAGAATAGGTCTAGGGCTAGATTTAGGGTGCAGCTCAAGGCCTCATCTCGGGATAGAGAGGCTAAATTCAACTGGTCCTTGGGAGAAAAGTCGGTATAAAAAACCAAAAGGTTTTTACTACTGCCTCGATCCTAAGCGTTATTGGAGTCAAAGTTTCGTAAACATTATTCTTGAAATAAAATTGATTTTACTTTACCGCTTGCTATTGTTTTTTTTAATCACGTACATATAAGCAAAAAGAAAAATCTCTATTACTAACGCCGAGCAGTAATTCTTACAGCTGGTAGTAGCAACGAAAACTTCAACTTTTCTGTTTTTTTCTATGTTTCGCTTTAAATCATAAAAATATTTTAAAACCCCTTATTCACCCCATAAGGCCTCCTATAGATCCAATCCAAAAGAAGCATCTAATATCATTTAGAAGGCAAGAATATATTATATTTTTTGGAGAATAATTTATTTCCAAAGATGAAAGCCAAATCCACGAAATTGAAGAGAAAATAAGGAAGAAAATTGAAAACAATGCACTACCGCTAGCTACCACCGCTAACATCGGGTTGTAGCGCCAACATATCAACCTCTATTTAAAACGGCCCGAAAATGAGTTCCCCTCAACAGTTTTTCACAAATATTTCAAGGTCTGAAAGCTTTAGTCGTCTAGATGAAAGTGAGGGATCTTTCCCACTCATCTATAGAGAGAGTTCTTCAAAGAAGATCAAAAGATATTCACGTGCAAGA
This sequence comes from Platanthera guangdongensis, assembly GCA_039583875.1. NCBI lineage: Eukaryota > Viridiplantae > Streptophyta > Magnoliopsida > Asparagales > Orchidaceae > Platanthera > Platanthera guangdongensis. The sequence goes on from CM077167.1 coordinate 156,827,724, forward strand.
AGTGAAATCTATCAAAATGATGATCAAGAAGCTTTTTCTCAACATACACATGGAGTGTTCTCGCTACAACAAACTCTAATCAATCTGAGACATCAAAATGTTGAAGTTGTGCAGATCACTACTCCAAAATTCGGATCAATGCAGCCTAAGGTTACTGATCTAGCGGTCGGGATCTATGGCTAAATGGATTAGAACACAGAAATAGGGGGACAACAAAAAGGACCTCAGGTGCTGCGGCAGGGAGGTCCCACCATGTACCCGGATTCTTAGAAGAAGCTTCCCCTCCACAACTAAAGATGGTCAAGCAGGGTACTAGGGGGACACTAGCCGAGAACTTGACTCTTCGGAGAAAGGATCCAAAGACTCAGCTAAAAGTCCAAGGAAAGAGGGGTCAAAATCTTTTTCAAGATTTCAAAATCCATATTTTTGTACCCCAAGGGTATTATTCATAGACAAATCCTGGGGGGAGGGGGTCTTTAGGCGAGGAGACCCAGCACTGCGATCATCAACTATATCCTCCTGGCAACTTGGCTTAGTTGTTGGCAAGCATAGGCTGGCGATCATCTGTGATGCTCGACACACTTGGTGTAGTGTCTGGTCGGAAGTCGTCTGTTCAGCGAGTATTGTTGTTGCTCGCTACTATTACTACTCAGTGCTTTCCTAGATAAAACGGTCTATGAAACTCGCTCGTGTTGCTAATTGGTCGTGCACCTGAGGAGTATGATCCTCGCTTGTATCTAAAAGTCCCCTCGCGCCCCATGCGAGCCATTAAATGTTGATTGGGCCTTCATATACCAGTGTTGCTCGTTGATTGTTGATTTGTGGACTGCTGATTGTTGACCGTTGACGAATATGGGTTGTACACAATTCACGCTCTTTTCGAGCGATCTTGGAGCTCGGAAAGAAACATTCAACCCCATATTTGGCAAGGCCTTTGGCGAGTTCTTATCCTTACAATGCTTGGCGGACACCCCCCTCCGACCTCTATAAATAGAGGGGGAGGGGATGACCCACAGGCGCCGCTTTTTGTATACTGCAAAGTGGTCTTCTCCGCTGAAGAGGTCGCCAAGAGGTTTGACGTCCTGGGGGCCTTTCTCGGTACTCGACTTCAACAGCCTACTAACAAGCGTGAACGGGAAGGTCATGATGAGGAGGGGTTCACCGAAGGAAGATGAAGAAGCAAAAGAAGGATCTTCCTACCGAAGAGGAGTTCGTCGTACCACACGAAAAGCCCATCAACCCCACAGAGTCTTCCCTCTACCCGGGCACTACAAAGGATCTGCTGAACAAGATGGACCTGCACGAGGATAATGATAACCCGAGGGATGAACCTTCTTGCCAAGAAGACCGGGCGAGTACTCTTGTTGTTATGCCTTTGATGGCCACCCCACCTAGTATCACCATCGTCACCCCTGCTGCCAAGTTGCCCGCCTCTAGTTTTGCGCCCTACAAAGTTGATAGCACCTCCAAAGCAGTGACTAGCCAACCTGGTATGGTAACTACTCACCCAAGATAGTTTTCATGATCTCGCCTCCCAACTCTTTCTCCTGACGAAATTTAGTGCCTTTGTAGATAGTGCACCGTTAGTGAATCCCGCCTGCCTGGGCAGCAACCAGACGAGTCAGAGCCCTCCTCCTAGTACCTCACTACATCACACCATGCGAATTCATCTTGGTTCTGGTCGGCTGACCTATGATCTACATACCAGCCACCTGGCCGAGAATCTTCTAACTCCCACACCTCCTCGCTCTGACGCTCTACCTTCCCAGGGAGCTGTTGGGAACGCGTCGCCTACCTTTCCACCCCGATCTGGTTGAAACATAAACTGCTCCCCCTCGCCGCCGTACAACGCTCGAAGCTCTAAGGGACAATGTGGTGGTCGCTTGGTCGGGCACCGATTTACATACCATCGAAGTCCATCCCCTCGACGAATGCGGATCTCTCCTCAGTGGACTCCTCACCGGGAATGCTTATCCCCTCACCGCGAGTCTCTCAGTAGTGAGAGATCTCCACCTCATCGCGAGTATCGGCCACCACCTTCTCGCACTGGTAATGATCATCATCTTCTTCTATGTTGGCTCTCTTCGCTACCTGTGCTGACAACAGGTTGCTTCTTTTGTAGGTTATTCTCCCTATCCCAGGAGTGTGTTGATTGACACCATCAGACTCTTATTGCACGAGTATCAAGAGAAAGCGGCTTCGGCCTATCCTGACCTCGAGATCAAGTTTGATCAGCTGGCGATCTACAATCCTTGTCAGTGCCTGGGCTTGCTTGAAACTCGCATAGCCAAGCTAGAAGAAGCCAAAGAGCGTATGAACCTCACAGAGTCTCACTACTGCGTGATCAACTTCATGGAACAAGGCCTCACAATGGTGGAACACCGATAGGAGCTGCTTCATAACGAACACCTCACAATTCGGACAAGCATCGAGTCGGTGGAGCGACTAGCAAGGATGAACGACGATGTCCTGCAATGCAAGGAACTCATGAATCAGAAGAATGAGTACATGAGGCGATTGCGAGATCGAAGCTGGGCTGGGCAACATGCTCAACATACAGATTGCCCAGGGAACCTGCATGGCCCTAAGTCTTTTTCTTATTTTTAATTTTGCAACTTTATTGTTGGCCCTGTAGTAATGTTGCATCATTTTATTCTTGTATTATGTATGGACATTCATTTGAGAAGCTCGCTCTGCCGAGTAATTAATTTGTGATTATATCTTTCTTTTAGTTTGTGCATAAGCGATGATCTTCCTTTTGTGTTGGCGAGTATCAATAGTTAGGTCGCTAGGCTCACTGTTGATGTAGGTATTTTTCTATCCCTTTTGCTAGTATGTAGGTCGTTCCTTATGTTCGTGCTTGAAAACCCGCTCGAAGTTGACGCTAAACTCTATCGTGGAAGCGTGTTGCCCCCTCCCCCATTCGCTTTTGTCTATAAATAGGAGGGCAGGGGGGGGGGGGGGGGGTGGAATGGCGCTACTTTTTTCGCTTCTCACTGCCGAGATGGTTTCTATCGAGGATGATCATGCTCGCAAAGTCAACCACACCCAACTTTCACGGACACAACCTTCAAGAAACACATTACTGACTTCGCTGATCTTAAGGACTTCAAGAACCGATTCTCCCCCCCCCCCCTTACCGAGGAGGGATTTCGCGTGAGGATTCCTCGTAGCAATGAGCGAATCAACTCCTTCACTGACCGGGTGGTGTTGCCAATCCGACATTTCGAGGTAGGCCTATGCTTGCCACTAAGACCGGAGTTTTGCGAGATCCTCTGACACTTCAGACTCATACCAATGCAGATCAACCTCAACGGCGTGGCAATCATCATGGGATACCTCTTCTACCTAAGAACGGAGGAGATTTTCTTCGAGTTGGCGACCTTCAAGAAGATTTTCAACATTGGGGTGACTAAAGAAGGAATCATCTTCTTCTCCAGCCATACATGTACAGTGACGAGGACGGTGAACAAGGTACACCGCTAGACAGAGCGATTTGTGATCCTCAGCAGCCCAGTCGGCGACATTCTGTTCGCTCTAAAACAGCCTCTGGACGAGGTCTTCAATGCCCCAGTCTTGGATGGACCTGCCCAGAACTTGCGAGATGCCTTTGTTGGTAGGAAGTTTGCTGTCACAAACAGGCGACGAGACGCCACTGATCTTCCTTACATTTGGTCGGGCACATGTATATTCTCGGCTTACTTTGGACATGTCTACTCGCGAATTCTCAAAAAAATGTCTAACACTGATCTCGTACTGCCAGGCATTCGCACAGTCCTACGGGAGCCGCTTTCACCCGCCAAGGAATCGTCCTTATCAGCGCCCGTGCCATAATCTCAGGCGAGGACCTCTGAATCGCCGAGGAGACACCTATTGATGTTGCCCATTCTTGAAGAGCCCAAGGTCGCGATTCCCCATTGCGCTCTCCCTTCGTCGCATCTCCCATGCTGCCGGAGACTGGCGATCCCTCAAGAAAGAGATCTGACACCAAAGAATTTGTCTCGAAGAGGTAAGAAGTTGCCATGGAGGACAAAGTTGGGGATCCAAGCTCACACCCAAACTTCAGCCAGGGGAGCGAGGGGATGGACCGCTTTGGTCGCCCCTTGGTCACCTGGGAAGATAGGGCTAACGAGGTACGCCTTAGCACCAACCTCCCAGGAGGTCGAAGGATTAGGATGATGATGGCGAGGCCTATAACGTCGTCTTCGCCATGTACGAGCAAGAAGATACAGCAGTTTTGCTGGAGTCAAGCACCTCCTTTCTTTCCAACCAGACATCGAGGTCGTTGCTTCGATCACTAGAGCTCACCCACCAGTTGGCGAGAAACTTGAAGGCATCAAGCACTAGGTTCGAGATTCAAGGTGACCGGATTTATTCTCTCGTCTGCTCACAGGAAGAGTCCCGGGCGAGGTTTGAGAGGCTGGAAAACAAGCTGCGAGCATCCGAGGCCAAGGTCGTCGAAAGCAAGGCCTACAAGGTGATTTTGGTCAGAAAAAATAAAAGCTCAATATGTATTACCTATGCAGGTCGGTAGTGTGATTTGACATGAGAGTTTTTCTTTCTGCAGGAGGTCGAGTTGGTCACAGCCCAACGTATTTCCAAGATGGAGCACAAGCTCGTTGAGAGCCAAGCGGCGTTGGAGGCATATCAAGCCAGTGTCGTCGAGTTTGAAATGCGGGAGGCTGTTAAGAATCCACCATCGGAGGAGAGTACCTCAGGTATTGAGAAAAAGATCTAGATCGTTCAGGAGGATCCCCATCGCACAAGGCGCGAGATAGCCAAGATGGTCAGTGATGCACTCCTCACCCAGCAGCAGTTCAAGAATCGGCTGATGTCGTGTTCCGAGGACATTACCGTGGACGACATCATCTCAGGTCTTCTTGCCAAGCCGTCCAACTCTCCAATGCCTTCAAGGTCGCCGAGTAATGATGAGGATGATTCAGACGAAGAGGAAGAGGACGAGGATGTCGGCGCCGGCGAGGATACTTCCTGAAGGTCTTGGGTTGTCTCTACTGTATTTTTTGTGTATGGCAGGGCAGTGTAAAGGGCGGGGAACTCGCCACTTTTTTGGGAGATACCTGTAATTGAAAATAGAAAAAACCACATATTTTTTTTGCAATGGACCTTTTTGTGTTTCACCTATTCTTTTATTATTATTTTTGGATGCTCGCTCATTTTGACGTACTTGTAGGCTCTTAGGCATGACCTGTGATGAATACTCGCTAGACTCTTAGGCATGACTCGAGATTGATGCTCGGTAAGATCATGGGCACGGGAAGGTTGATGCTCATCGAACACTTCCCCTACTCACACGCCCATACTCACATGTCGTTGCTCGCACCTGTATGTCAGCACCTCGCTGCTCGCACTTGTATGCTCGCACCTCGCTGCTCACACTTGTATGCATGCAAAAAGGAAGCGTCATCATCTCTGTTTGGTTTTTGCCAGTTTGGCGTCGCTACAAAAGGATGTTTGCTAAGAAGAAAAAGCGAAAATATTTCTCTACATGTCTACTATGATCCTTTTGATAAAGGAGTGGTACTCAGGGGGGTCTCATAAGACGCACACTTTTGAGGCCAACACTCCATTTCAACTGGCAGAGAACTGAAGTGATCCAGAGATAGGGAACGATAGTTGTAGGGTCCAACGACACGCACACACTTGAGGCCTCCATCCTATGACGGATTCTCACCTCCCGGAACTTCGTTGCTTAGTTGCTTCCAAAAGCATGGTAGGTTATCCCACCTCGTCGTTAACAGAGATATGTCATGCTCCGCAGGACAAAAGACTGCTACGAGTGGCTCCTTTAGTCTTCTCAAAGACCGATGACACTTTTACACAAGGTGTCAATTTATGAGGTCGACCATTTATTGAGTTTGGGAGGTTGGCGTTCAGACCTATTCCTAATAGTTCCTCCAGTCGGATGAGAAGTGTGATTAGGTAGGTAGCTAGGTCAACATATAAGGGGGGAGTTGATCTCGGCCATCAATGCATGAGCTTGGACTTGCAAGAACGCTTTTAAGACCAGACACACTGTCCCATCACTCACTCTAGTTTTTTAAGAAAATCAGGTTGGAGGCAAGTTTCTCAAACCGATTGTAGAGATCTACTTTGTCACAACCCGCATTTTCTCTGCATTTAACAATATATCAGAGTAAGGGAAAATGCGCATCATGATGGCATGTCAACATGGAATAACTGCAGACGCTCAGGCAAGACTCCAAACCCTACTATTTAAATGAAATTCATAAGTCATTATGAAAGAAATCCAATTTTAAGTTAAGATGGTCGTATCCCTCGTCATAGTGGATCAACTAGCTCACGAGTAAAAATATAGTTATACGCTGCAGAAATACTTTAATTATGTTGATTTAACATTCTACGCGAGCATAATCATCCCCGAAGGATAACTCGCGGCATGCAAGACTTTATATTTATTAAAGTATAGAAAGTCTTTACGTTAGCTTAGAAAATAGTATGTTAGTTTTAAAAATATGACATGTATGAAATACTCGGAATAATGCTTTTTATAAGTTAAAATAACTAACATGCAACCTAGCATAAAACATTCCCCAGAGATCAAGTATAACCAACCACAGAAAAGGTAAAACTAGCAGCTTAGCAAAGTAATTAGCATTCTAGAAGAAGTCTAACAGTGTGCGTCAACAACCTGACACGAACCCACTAGAGAATATGTATGTCTGTACTAACAAGAAGCAAATAAAAACTACCTCACAAGGGTGAGGAAAACCTCTGTGACACAGCAGTCCACTAGCAACACCAATCTAGCCATTCAACTGGCCACTGCCCTGAACCCGAGGCATACAAAGAAAGAATAGCTCAACAAGAAAATACAAGTGGCAAAAGGAAACAATTAGATATAAACAAGTGAAAACAGAATGGGTTACCAAACCCTACTAGGAAATGCTGACAACCTCAGCTAATATCTTTAACAAAAGAGACAAGTAAGAAAGTACTCATCAGTAAGCGAGAAAAGTGCATCAAGTGCGAGAAGTTATCAAGCTTCGCTTAAACCTGCAGAAGCAAACGACTAACATATGTCAAAACTATAGAAGGAAAAGTAACTAAACAGTCCTAAACATGTGAATCATTAATACTGGTAAAACCACAGATCTGTGTCGACAACCAAAACGTCCAAAACCGAACCACCAGACCCAAATGTCTCAAAGGCACCACGGTGGCGGCAACAGGGTCCAACACACCTAAAAACAGCCTGTAAACAGAGACCCAAATGTCTCAAAGGCAACACGGTGGTGGCCACAGGGTCCAACACACCTAAAATAGCTTGTAAACAGAGACCCAAATCAAAACTACCACGTGCAATGATTCGCGATACGACGTCCAATTGACGGTCCTTTGTCCACTGCCGATCTAGCCTTAAAAAAACACAACCTAGAAACCCGGCAAAAACCCAAATACCCAAGTCTAAACACTTTCCACGACAAAAGGGATGAAAATATACAAAATATACCCTAAGGACCACACTCGACGAATCAGACCAAAATCGGCGAAAAAGGACTTGGCTACGAAAATTCACCCGACGATACTCGACGAATCAGCTTTATTTGGTGTGTATACATGACAACTCTACAACGATACTCGCCGAAAAACACATAGACAAATAAACCCATACCTGACGAATCATATCGCAATTGTCTCGGCGATACCCAGCGAAAAACACTTAGGCAAAAGAATACCCTTACTCGACGAATCACTATACTCGACGAATCACTATACTCGGCGATTTCTGCACAGTCGACACTCGGCGAGATCTACATAGCTATATCCGACGAATAACCAACCTAACTCGCCGAATAAGTCTTAACGATACTCGACGAACCCTCCTTCGATATATGCTGAATTTCACTTGTCTCATAAACTAAATTTCTAGGTCTTAGCCAAAAATCATGCCCTATCCTCGGGATTCCCCTAAAGCTCATCCTACACAAAACCTACCCTCTAAGGGAGGAGGAAGAAAAGGGAAAATGAAACTAGGAATGAACATGCGGGGGGGGGGCATCCACTTGCCTTGAAACTTCGGGAAAAAAAAACGTCGCCTGCAAGCACCGCAACAAGGATCGGCCGTGAAACTGTCCTAACAACATTTCCTGAAACTTTTCGGAACAAAACAAGGATTAGGTCAAAAGCCCTAGCGCCAAAAAACCACAGATCGGAAAGATCTTATCGCGCATGCGTAGCACTCGACGAGAGCTTTCCGGATCTATGCTCCGATAAGAATTTCGTCCATCGAAACTCTGGAATCGCGGCCGGAAGGTCCACGAAGGGGAGAAATGCCGCCGTGGTCCGTCACTCTGGTTTGGCCGGGTGAACAGGAGGAAAAAAGGGGCCCGACTTCTTTCATTTCAAGGAAGGAGATAGGCTTTTATATATAATAATAATATTTATAATAATAATAATTATTATTATTATAATTAAAATATGAGAAAAATAAGGTTTTGAGAACCGGAGTGGAGATCGAACCGGTGAGTTCAAAAGTTCAAGATCCGACCGGTTGGACCGGTTGGATCGATCGGACCGGGGTCGAACCGTTTGTCCATTATATATATATATAACAATATTAGAAAATAAAAAAATAATATTATAATAAATATTTGCATATATATATTTATTATTTATCATTATATTTTGATACAAATAAAAATAATATATTTGTCAGCACCATATGTGTATATTTTTAAATCAATTTTTAATGATATATAATATATATTATTAATATATATATATATATATTAGAAAAAAAATTAATTAACACAATATTAAAAATTTGCATATAAATATTAATTTTTTATGACTATACTGTGATACAAATGAAAATGATGCATAAATTATCACTATATTAGTATACTTTTAAAGCTATGTCTAACACAATGTTTTTCCTCTATTGAGTTTGGACAAAAACACCAACGTAATAAAATGGATGTTTAACATGACAATGATTAAAACCACAATCAAAATAAAAAAAATAAAACTAATTTTGACTTTTAAACATAAAAGTTGATGAAGTTTCTTAGATAAGATGAGTGATAAAAAATGACATTTCATAACCACCGCGTTTATGATTTATGACCGCCATCGTCCGCCCGCCCGGTTTCGCGGTTTCCAGGCGGTCCGCGGATGGAGACGGTTTCTTACCTCGACCAGACCGGTTGTGTGTCCAGTCCGCGGTTCGACCGGTCGGACCGGCCGGTACAGTCCGGTTTTCAAAAGCTTGGGAAAAAAAACCAATTCGTCGAATGAAATGGGAGGGGGAGGGCTACATTGCTCGGGTGAAACTAAACGAATCCCTTTTTTTCTTATAATAATTATAATAATAATTATATTAGTATATATTAATAATAATACGAATAATAATAATAACGTTATAATATTATATCGTCACGAAGGGCCTAACGCGCGCCGAATCATTCGAAATTAGCGTCACAGGCGAATACCAACGCTAGGAACCAAACGGCGAAGACAAAACCAAAATCCGACGCGCCGTTCTCGAGATATAAATTTCCAAAGTTTACGGCGAACATAATATCTACCAAACTTCAAAAATGAGCCGAGGCTCCAATATCGCTCGGATCGCGACGAAACTTGACAGACATGTCAAAAATTAATTAATTTAATTTGCTACCGTGAAATATTCCAGTTTCGACAAGAATTCGGGAATTTGGCCAACTCGACCGAACGGACGCAAAAACGCACTAACGACGACGCGCCGTCAACTCCATGTTAACGTAATGCCCTAACATCATTATAACGCCACCAAAAGTATTAAATAATTGATGGAAAAACAGGGGCGTTACAGTCACCCCTGCAAAAAACAAGTTTCGTCCCAAAACATGACATGAAAAGAATCAAATTCAAAACAGAATGAAAAGCAGCAAAAAGCTATCAAAGAAACACTTACCAAAAGAAAGTAGAAGAACAGATGAGGATGTGTCTCCCTCATAGCTGACTCCAACTCCGAAGTCGCGTTCTCCACGTCTTGGTTCCGCCACAAAACCTTAACAATCGGTATTATCTTCCTTCGCAAAACCCGATCTTGAGTATCCAAAACACGAACAGACACTTCCACAAAAGAAAGGCTGGGCTCCATCTTAAGAAATACAGCTGATACGCTGACACACCAATCCACTCAACAACTCCAAACGGTCCCACATACCTCGGGTCCAACTTATGATCCTTACCGAACCTTTTAAAACCAGTCATTGAGGAAACTTTAAGAAATACTATGTCCACTACAACAAACTCCAAATCAGACCTACGCTGATTGGCGTTCTTCTTATATCGCACTTGAGTTATCCAAATCTTCTCTTGAGTATGCTTTACAGAAGCATCCATTTCTTCTAACACTTCAGGACCCAACAACGATCTCTCACCAACCTCGGTCCAAAACAAGAGAGTTCTGCAACGCCTCCCATACAGAGCCTCAAACGGGACCATCTGCAAACTTTCTTGATAACTGTTATTGTATGCAAACTCCATTAATATCAAACGCTCGTCTCACGCTCCTCTGTGGTCCAAAATATAACATCTGATCATATCTTCCCCGATCTGATTTACTCTTTCCGTTTGACCATTAGTCTACAGATGATAAGTGATGGAATACCGCAGATCGGTACCCAATCCTTCCTGTAAACTCTTCCAAAAGCGAGACGTAAACCTGGAATCTCGATCTAATATAATGCTGACAGACACTCCATGTAGCCTGATGACCTCATCCAAATATAATTCAGTTATTCTCTTCATGGGGTAATAAATCTTAAAAGGCAAGAAGTGAGCACACTTCGTCAATCTGTCCACTATAACACAAACTGAATCATGTCCTCGGGGAAATCTCGGTAATCCAGTAATAAAATCCATCGAAATGCTCTCCCACTTCCAGCTTGGAATCTCTAAGGGTGCTAACTTGCCACCAGGCCTTCCATGATCAACCTTAACTCGCTTGCACGTGAACCATTCTGACACAAATCTAGCTATATCACCATTCATCCCATATCACCAGGCAATCTGCTTCAGATCTTGATACATCTTAGTAGAACTAGGGTGGTAGGCAACACTTGAACTATGAGCCTCACTGCACAACTTAACTCGAATATCTTCAATATTGGGGATACAAATTCTACCGCGGTACTTTAAAGTACCCACGTCATCAATCGAAAAGTCCGACAACTCCCCTTTTTCAGTTCTATTATAAAGATGCAATAAATCAGGGTCTTACTTCTGATGTAGTCTTGTGAGTGTAATCCATGATGGCTCAGCTACCTCCAAACTACTTGGCGAGTTACAACTCCCAACAAAAATATTCATCGTCAGAAATTCTTCAACCAGGGAATCCATAAAAAGATTAAATATTTTAGCTGCCTTTCTACTCAAGACATCGACTGCCACGTTCGCTTTCCCCAAATGGTACTGAATCTCAACATCATTGTCTGCAACATACTCCAACCATCTCTACTGGCGCAAATTCAACTCCTTTTGAGTGAACACATACTTCAAACTCTTATGAACCGTGTAAATCTTACACAATGCGCCATATAATAGGTGTCTCCACAGCTTCAGGGCATAAATCACAGTTGTGAACTCTAAATCATGAGTAGGGTAATTCCTTTCATGAATCTTTAACTGCCTCGACTCATACATTATTACTTTGCCCTCTTGCATCAACACGCAACCAAATCCCACGTGTGATGCGTCCACGTAAACAACATACTCTATTCCTTCCGTAGGCAAGGCCAAAATCGGAGCAGTGCATACTCTCCTCTTCAATTCCTGAAAAGCCTCCTCGCACTTTGTTGGGGTTCAGCAATTCCCATGGTGTTGGGAGGTACAGCGCGAGGCGCAATGACCCACACTAGTCAAACAGAAGGGTGTGTCCCCTGGGCCTAACTCGCCGTCTTGTGGATCTTGCCTAGGGTAGACAACTCCATAAAGGAGTGGTAGCGTCGTCCTCAAACAGTCCGGGATTTTGGGCGAGTTGGTAGCGTCATGTCCCTACAAGTGGTATTAGAGGAGGTCATGGGTTCGAAACCCCAAGGTCATTTCTGGGGGGATTGTTGGGGTTCAGCAATGCCCCCGGTGTTGGGAGGTACATCGCGAGGCATTATGACCCACACTAGTCGAAAAGAAGGGTGTGCCCCTGGGCCTAACTGGCAGCCTCGTGGATCCTGCCTAGGGTAGCCAGCTCCATAAAGGAGTGGTAGTGCCGTCCTCAAACTGTCCGGGCTTTGGGCGAGTTGGTAGTGCCATGTCCCTACACACTTATCTCTCCACAAAAAAGTTGTGTTCTTCTGCATCAGTTTAGTCAATGGTGCAAACAATGTAGAGAAGCCCTCAATAAACCTTCTATAATAGTCAGTCAGCCCTAGGAAGCTCATTATCTCTTTGGGAGTGGCAGGCCTATTCCAAATCCATAACAACAACTATCTTCTCTGGGTCAACAGAAATTCTGTCCTTATTAACCACATGACCCAGAAAAGAAACCCGAGGAAGACAAAACTCGCACTTACTTAGCTTGACATACAACTTATTCTCCCTCAAGGTAGACAAAACTAAATACAAGTGTTGTGCATGCCCTTCAGCACCACGAGAGTATACTAGAACATCGTCTATAAACACGACCACGAAATGGTCAAGAAAATCTTTGAACACTCTGTTCATCATATCCATAAACGCAGAGGGTGCATTAGTCAAACCAAAGGACATCACCAAGAATAAAAAATGTCTGTGCTAAGAACTAAAGGTAGTCCGTGGGATATCCGTCTCACGAATCCTCAACTGGTGGTAGCCTGAACGAAGGTCAATCTTCGAAAACATAGAACTACCACACAACTGGTCAAACAAGTCATCAATTCTCGGCAAAGGATACCTGTTCTTGATAGTCACCTTGTTCAGTTCTCTATAATCAATGCACAACCTCATTAATCCATCCTTTTTCTTTACAAACAAAATGGGAGCACCCCAAGGCAAAAAACTCGGCCTAAGGAAACCATTCTAAAGCAACTCATCCAACTGGGTGCAAAACTCATCCAGCTCACTCGGGGCCATACAGTACGTCGCCTTAGCAATATGACGGGTACCCGACTCCAGATCTATGACGAACTCCACGTCTCTCTCAGGCGGTTGACCAGGAAGATTATCAGAAAATACATCAGGAAACTCATGTACCACAGGTATCTCCTCTAAACGCGGAAAACAACCTTGGTTTTCAAAATTGAAACCAAACATGCAAAATAACAGGAATCTAAAATCTTCTGAGCACATACCGCAGAAATAATCGGAAAACTCTGACGTGGATAGTCATAAACACTCATGGGTTGACCGTTGTCCATCTTGAAGTCCAAGCGCTTAACCTTGCACTGGATAACAACATCATATCTAGACAATTAGTGTATGCCCAAGATCACATCAAAATCTTCCAGGTCTATCACCTTCAAATCAGCAACTGCTAAAAAATCACCTAACAAAATCAGACGACTCTGAATACCTTGGTCTGATACCACAGAATAACCAGAAGGAAACTTGACACTAAACGCATCACCAACCTGATCGAGAGTCAAATGATGATGCTCTATAAAAGCCCTAGCCACAAATGAGTGGGTACCACTGGAATCGAACATAACACGCGCTCATCAGTTTTTTACCTTAAACATTCCTATAAAAAATCGCATACGCTACTAAGGAAACGAACGTCGAAACTGTAACTACATACTAAAAGCTAAAACTAGAGAAGGATCTAACCTGATATCACTTGAGTAGACATCTAAGCTTCCTCCAACGAAACCATGTTTAGCTTGCCCTTTCCCTTGTCCAACTTCTGCGGCGGTGGCAAAGCCTGAAGTGGAACTGGTTGCAACAGGGGTTGAGCCTACGGGCACGGTGACTTGAAATTCCTTCTTGTCCACACTGAAAGCAAACTCTTTTCTTTCCCCAATAATGGGCAGCGTCATGCCCCTTTCGCTTACATGCAGAACAAACTAAATCCCCTTTAGGAACACTTGGATCGCGTGCACCTGCTCTTGCTTCTGAGCTCCTGTCCTCTTAAAACACTTCTCGAACGGATGGCCCGGTCAGCCACAGAAACTGCACGCTTCTTTGCTTTTCTTCCTTGAAGTAAAACTGGATTCCTGAAGACTCTTGCCCTCGTCAGACTTTCTCTTATCTTTTCTCATTTGGTACCCTCTATTCTTAGCGTTATCAATTGCCTCGACCTTCAACACGACTTCTACCACTTCAGCATAACTTGCTGATCTGTATGCACTAACTAGCTGCTGGATGTCACTCCTCAGACCATAAAGAAATCTTTTAACTCTGTTGGCTTCAAAAATAACTAAATCCGGAGCGAACTGGCTCAACTTACTAAACTCCACTTCATACTCACTCACAATGAGTTGTTTTTGCTTTAGATGCAGAAAGTCATTCATCAGACGGTCTCACTCGACCGATGACAGAAACTTCTTCAATAACAGCTCTTTGAAAGATTCCTAAGTACAACCATCACTTAAATTTCTCTTTTCTCTTAGCCACCAACTCTTTGTCAAGCCCTTAAGCTGATATGCAGCGATCATCACTCTCTGGTCGTCAGAAACTCATGAGTATGAAAACATCTCTTTGATTGCTATAAGCCAATCGTCCAAAGCCATGAAATCTGTTCTACCATTATATGAAGGAGGTCCTAGTCGCTGGAAATGTGAGATAAAATTCATCTATGGTGGCAACAAAACCGGAGGCACCAGAGGAGCAGGAGGAACAGGAACAACCAGACCCATCGCAAGTTCCTGCACTCTTGACAGCTGTCCTGACATAATAAATAATAACGCTTGGATCTGCGACTACATCTCCACCATTTGCCTCGACAAAGTCTCATTGCTCTGCCACAGACTTTCAATCACTACATCACTCTGTGCACCCGAAGACTCGCCTTCAGACTGGGGAGTCGACCTAGTCGCCACACGCTTAGGCGCCATACTAAAAGAACAACAAACAACTAATCAAAACCTAGCCCCAACTGCTAGAACCAAACAACACAGTCTAGACAATACATGCTTAAGTCATGCTAAAACTGCTGACTTACTCTGGGATTTTCAATTATGATGTCATGTCTAACTTAGAATGATATACCGTCATTCTATTGACTTATGTGCCTAAACCATTGATGAATGAATTTCTTATTTTTTTTACTCAAACTCATGTGTGTACATATGTCATCATGCAAATCTTTAGCTTGACACGCATGCTGATGCAATGTTATGTCATATATGGTGTGCTATGCAACCTAAAATGGCCTTAACGCATGCTATGAGCGGCGTACATATAAAATGTTATGCATCTCATACTACATAACATCGCATGCAATAAAAAAATAAAATGTGCTAATGGGCACCCACATGATGGTGGTTATGCATCCCATACTACATAACCGTCATATGTTGACACCTATGGTGGATCCATATACAAACACATATTATGCATCTCATACTACATAATATGCCTTGTATACTTCTTATCATGCTATGAGTGTAGTGTTCGTGCTTCATCCAAGGCGTACTGATGACACATCAGTGTGTGTATGAAATGACACTAGACAACTAACACTAACTAGAAACGGTTGCTCGACCAATTGTCTAACAACCCATCCCTCGAATACCAGCTGTCATAACCCGCATTTTCTCCGCATTTAACAATGTATCAAAGTAAGGGAAAATGTGCGTCATGATGCCACATCAGCAGAGGATAACTGCAGACACTCAGACAAGACTCCAAACCCTACTATTTAAATGAAATTCATAAGTCATTACGAAAGAAATCCATTTTTAAGTTAAGATGGTTGTATCCCTCGACACGGTGGATCAACTAGTACACGAGTAAAAATATAGTTATACGCTGCGGAAATACTTTGATTATGTTCATTTAACATCCTACGCAAGCAAAAACATCCCCGAAGGATTACCCGCAGCATGCAAGACTCTAAATTTATTATAAGTATAGAAATTGTTTTTACGTTAGCTTAAAAATAGTATGTTAGTTTTAGAAAGATAACATGTATGAAATACTAGTGGTAATGTTTTTTAAGTTAAAATAACTAATATGCAACCTAACATAAAACATTCCACAGAGAGCAAGTATAAACAACCACAGAAAAGGTAAAATTAGCAACTTGGTAAAGTAATCAGCATTCTAAAAGAATTCCACCAGTGAGCGTCAACAATTTGACATGAACCCACTGGAGAGCATGTATGTCTGTACTAACAAGAAGCAACCAAAAACTACCTCACAAGAGTGAGAAAAAACATCTGCAACACAGCAGTCCACTAGCAACACCAACCTAGCCGCTCAACCGGCTACTTCCTTGAATCTGAGACATTCAAAGAAAGAACATCTCAGTAAGAAAATACAAGTGACAAAAGAAAATAATTAGATATAAATAAATGAAAATAGAAGGGGTTACCAACCCCTACTAGGAAATGCTAACAACCTCAGCTAATATCTTTAATAAAAGAGACAAGTAAGAAAGTACTCATCAGTAAGCAAGAAAACTGCATCAAGTGCGAGAAGTTACCAAGCTTCGCTTAAACCTGCAGAAGCAAACAACCAACATATGACAAAACTATAGAAGGAAAAGGAACTAAACAGTCCTAAACATGTGAATCATTAAAATTGGTAAAACTACAGATCTATGTCGGTGACCAAAACGTCCAAAATCGAACCACCAGACCAAAATGTCTCAAAGGTACCACAGTGGTGGCCACAGGGTCCAACACACCTAAAAACAGCCTGTAAGCAGAGACCCAAGTGTCTCAAAGGCAACACATGTTGAAATTTATGAAGTGGAAGTGGGTGATGGACAAGCCGGGCGGTCTAAGCGGCCTGAGCGGACTGAGTCCGCGGCATGGGCGGACTGCTGGTGTGGCATGGTATGCGGCTTGATCGGTCTGTTGTGTGGCTTGATTGGCCTATGGCTAAGGATGTCGGGCTTCTGGCGAAATAGACTGAGCGGACTGCGGTTTGAGGGTTGTAGGCAGTGCTCTATTCTGCGGCCTTGTGGTTTTGCAAGCCTGTTATCCATCGGTTTGGGAGTTCTTCTACAGGAGGCTTGGTGAACTGGCGAGTCCGCAGTGTTTGCTGTTGCGGACTGTCCCTGGAGTTCGGCTGTGTCCTTTGCTGAGCTCAGGTGGTGCAGCGTTGTTCTGCTGTGGAGGACTGCACGGACTGGTGTTGGAGTCCGGCAGGTGACCGTTGTGGAGAGCTGTGCGGGCAGAGCTTGTGGACTCTGCCCTTTTCCGTGCTTTGGCGTCCGAGGAGTCCGCATTTGTGTGGACGGTACCTTGCTTCTTGCCGAGCTATCCATGATAAAGTGGATGTTACCCATCCTGGGGCGGACTGTCCTGTTGGTTGGCGGTCTGGAGCTTCTGTGTCCGCTGTGCTCGCGCTAGTGCTTGGTGGGATGCTGGAATTGGTCATTTTCTATGACAAGTTCTCAGTGTCCGCAGTGTCCGCTGTTGACCGGGCGGACTGTCTGTTGGTCGTGGACTCTTGGCGGGGTGGCATTGTTTGCCGAGCTCTGCGGACTGTCTCCTGAGTCCGCGTGATATGGTATTGCGGGTTGTTTCAGCTTGTGTTGTGGGGGTGTCTGCATGCTGTATTTGGTGGTGGTCTAGCGCTATTTGCTTTGGGTGGACTAGCTTTGTGCCAGTATTAGGCAGGTCGGCAGCATGTGAGTCCGCATAGAGGCGGACTGGATTTTTTTTGTTCTGGCTCCGGGAGGTATGGTCTGGTCAAGTCCGTGCAAACTTGGCAGACTGGGTTTGTTGAAGCCAAAATTTGACTTCGACGAATGTTCACAAAATAGGGGCGTAGCCGACTCCTACTTGGCCCAAGCTCCGACCTCCGACCGGTCGTGAAGGATTAGAAAACTGGCCCAAAGCCGCAGCAGGGAGGTCCCACCGCCTACCCAGAAGGTCACAGAGAGCTTCCCCTCCAAAGCCAAAAGCTGGGCTTGGAGTTCCTCAGAAGACTGTACCAATGAATCCTCTTCGGAGTCTGAAAAAAGTCCCTTCTGAAGAACCCCTATGGGCTTATTTATAGATTTCAGAATCTGAACTGCCAATAACAAAACTGCGCCGGTCTGAAATTACCGGGGTACCCTTGACTGGGTCTGCCAACAGCCAAACTCCGCTGTTCTGAGGAGCTATATGTAGTCCACTAAGGGTAAGAGGTTAAAAGTACCCGGGGTAGAAGAGTAAAAACCTCTGTTTGACAGGGAAATATAATATATAATACAAAAAGACCTCTTCTCGCCCTGGCGAATGGAAAGGCACCTGCCGGCGAGAGGGACCCACCGCCCGTCTCGCCGGCGCCTCTCGCCCTGTACTGCGAGACCTCCTTGTTGATGGAGACTCTCTCACCCCAGGAGGTCCTCTCGCTTCTGGAGGCCCTCTCGCCTCTGGATGGGGGTATTTTGCCCATTGGAGAGTCCATCGTCTCGCCTCTTGCGAGTGGGCCCCCGGGCCCCATCTGCCCATCTCGACATTTTTGCTTCTTGAGGGCTCTTTACGAGCCCGAGGTTGTACACAATCCCCACCTTTTTGAGATTACTCTAAGCTCAAAAAGAATGTTCAACCGAGGCTCGTATTTGAGGCGCATAAAAAAACGTATTTATGAGGAATCTTCTGAGGCCTCCACGGGGGGCCTATAAATATATGACTCCTTCCCCGCACACCTGGCGCCCCGCTCTACATATTCTTCTTCTTCCCTATTCTTGAGTCTTTTGGAATGACGCACAGTCAAAGTTTTCGTGAACGTCTCGCACTGGTGCGAGAGCAACATAAGGCCAACGTGGCTTCTTTACCTCTTCTTTAGTCGCCCTCTCGCCCCGTCGTCTCGCCTGAAAAAGACGACGGCTGGGGGTCCGTCACCTGCCGCAGGAGATCTGTCTCGCGTCGATTTGGAAACCATCTCCATCCCCATGCGTCTTCCAAGGAAAAAGAGGTGGGTACTCGCTTTTACCACTGTTATCTCCGCGACCGGGTGCTCTCTTTTGTTGACTAGTGCTTTTTCAGGGGCTCTTGTGGTTCCGCAGCCCCCGAAGAGTCCGCGAGATGGTTCTGCTTCCCACTGCGAGGAGTTCGATTCGCAGCCATCTTCTACTCCCCCAACTACTCCAGCGAGAGGAGGGCGACCCCTCCCCCGCGGCCGCGATACCTCTCGCCATCCTGGTAAGGGACCTTCCCTTGCCCTTTTGAATCCTCTTCGCTACTCTCACTCCCTTCTGCGAGTGCCTCTTCCACCTTGACTTTGTCCCCTTGCACAGATTCTCGGGCCAACTCTCCTATCGAGGAGGAGACAAAGCGACTCTCCGTCTCACCTCCTCCTGTAGACGGGATTGAAGACTATCTGGGTGACCCTTCAAATCTAGTGGAAATGAAGCGGAAGACGGCTGAGCTCTTTCAGAAGCACGCGCGCATCATCCACTCCTTGACTCTGGATAAGCAGGCTGCGAAGAAGCGCATCGAGTCGCTGGGAGAGCGAGTGCGCTCGTCTATCTTCTGGAGCTAATGCCGAGCTAGATGTCGACGACACCGACCCCGAGGCCATCATCAATGAGACCGATATGCAGCTCCGTCTCGCGCGCCCGGGGTCTTGAAATCCATTCGCTCCTTCCACTCGCGGAGTAGACCCCCTCTTGCGGGGGAGCTCGCGGTGGCCGCTGGGAATGGCGCCCGTAATGAAGGATGTCCGTCTCGCTATTCTTCTTTTCTTCTTCTGTGAAAGTTGTAATAACGGTAGTCTCGCCAAAGTATGCAGAGAGGTTGGTCCCCACGGGATGATTTCTGGACATATATATTTTATTGTTTAATTTTTCATTCCTTTTTTACCTCTCTTTTAATTTATGCTATATATTCTATAATATATTTTTTCCT
The DNA here is from genome assembly GCA_039583875.1 of Platanthera guangdongensis. Lineage (NCBI taxonomy): Eukaryota > Viridiplantae > Streptophyta > Magnoliopsida > Asparagales > Orchidaceae > Platanthera > Platanthera guangdongensis. Next base: position 156,847,673 of record CM077167.1, read on the forward strand.
GATTTGTGATGGGTCGCGCCGATCGAGGTTTAGGAGAGAGAGAAAGGGACATCGACTCTTCCCTCCCCCCCGTGTTTTCCCGCCCATTAAATCATTGGCTATGTATCAGTTAATAAATATGCCTAGTCCGGGTTAGATACCGCACTTTCGCTTCTGCTGTTACCCGAGTTCTTGGCTTTCTGACCTTCCCGTCTCGCCGGCCCCTTCTCGCCTTCCTCTCTTGGATCTCTCGCCAATTTCTTCTTCGTCTCGCCGAAGACCATTTCACCAAAGAAGATGGGTAAGAAGAAGGTGGAGGAGGGTGAGGGGCACAGCCGCGCTGAGGGGAAGAGGTTTACTGACCATGACTTCCCGCTCGGCCGGCTCCCTCGAGAAGATCATGATAAGTTTGGCCGCGAGTACTTGGGGGAAGGGGTCGGTCGAGTCGCGTCCCCCCAAGGTCGGCGAGTGCATCAACACTTATTACCCGGGGGAACTCGCCTTCCCCGTCTCGCATTTCGAGGCGGGGTTGCGATTGCCCCTTTGGCCTGAGGTGAAGCAGACCTTCAAATACTTTGGTGTCGTCCCGGCACAGTTCAACCCTAACGCCATCTCTGTGTTAATCGCGTTCGCCTGCTATATGCGCCGGGGGGAGCGCATCGAGTTCAGCTTGACGGCCTTCCGCAAGCTTTTCATCTACCACGCCAACGCCGATGGCATCTCGTATTTTACTAGGCCAGGGGCTCAAGGTATGCGAGACGCCTAACAAGAACCATCATTGGCTCACCCGATTCGTCTTCATCGGGGAGACCGTGCTGACTTCGTTGGCATCCCTCTCGCATCGGTCTCTCCGCCAGAGAGGCTCTACGCCACCCTGTTGGAACACCCTATTACTAATTTGGGTCAGGATCACTAGTCTCTAGGATTTATGTTTTGACCTTCTGTAAGATTATAGGCAATTAGTATTGAGTCTAAGGGTTAGAAGGCTAGGATTGGGAGCTGCTCTGAAGACCCAAGTTTTCTGGAGACCAAGTCCAAATCGTCGAGCTCAGCACGACGTTTCGTCGAACTCCGGTCGACGATCGTCTAGCTCAACTATTGACAGATCGTCGAGCT